>PQFF01000187.1:278660-294227 GCA_003547095.1 Diversispora epigaea | reverse complement strand
AACTACTACTGCATCAACTACTACTGCATCGACTACTATCGCATCAACTCCTACTGAATCAACTCCTACTGAATCAACTCCTACTACATTAACTCCTACTGCATCAACTCAATCTGCATCTTTTCCAATTTTCAAAAGAAAATCCCAATCATCATCTTCATTGAATGAAACTAACAAAAAAAAGCAAACTAATAAATTTGGGGGTAATAAACGTTATATATCGGTTTTGAAAATAATTAAATATATTATAAGATAATTAATGTTGAATTTCTACAATTTAGATGAAAAAACGAATCAAAAAATAATGAATACACTACTAGAAATAAAAAAAGACATAACTGAAATAAAAAAAGACATTACCGAAATAAAAAAAAATGGAAATGATTCAAATAATTCGAAAGAACAGAAGAAATTGGAAGAATTATATTTAAATGTAAGAATTTTGTTATACTTTATTTTCTATATATATAAATAAAAATTAATTATAAATATTTTTTACAGGAGATAGTCAATATTGTATCAGAATCATTTATAGAAACGGATATGTACCCGGACTCAGAAAAATTAAAAAAAGAAACAAAGAACTACATAAATTCGACCAATCCCGGATTTCTTGCAAAATATTTGGAAAAAAGATGAAATTCGTATTTTGAAAAAAGTATTCATAGTAAGGTATATAATTTAATTAATAATTTACTTTATATTAAATGACATTTAATAAAAAATGACGTCAAATAATGTTTTATAATATAGTTGCTATTGAAACTTCAATCAAAGAGGGGCAATATTGTTGCCAAAATTAAATCGTCAATATTTTCTACCTTTGGCGAAGATTCATTACCAAGTATTAATACCAGCGCGACGGAAAAAGAAATAATGGATTGGAAAAAAAAAGAAGAAGTTAAAAAAACATTCAAAAAATTACATAAAAAGATAAATGAAGACGATGACGATGAAAAACTAACATGGTGTAATAGAATATTACAAAAAGCTTTTACAAATCCCGCTAAGAAAACAAAATACCTCCTTGCGTTTGCCGTAGGAGTAATTGAAATAACTCTTGATCCCGATAATGGAGGTATACAAATAAAAGACGTAATCATGAAATCAAAAATCAAAAAATATATAGTAAGTTTTATATTAATTTATTGAAGACACCAGAAAAACAAAAAAAAACATTAAATATCGTTATAATTTAGGATAAAATCGAAAATGGAAATATCTATATTTCATCATCAGAATCAGAATCATCCTCATGATCCGCCTCAGAATTCGAAAAAGATAACAATAACAATATGAATGAAGACAACGAAGATGATGGCGTAATTTATATTGACTCTAATGAAGAAAACGATATAAATTTGGACAAATACAATATAGATGAAAGCGATATGGAATGAAAAATGATGTTTATTACTTTAATATTTTAAAAAATTCATAACGAAATAATATTTTTTTATATATTTCATGTAATAATTATAATAAAAGTAAAATAATAGTTAATAAAAGAAAATAATAAAGATTGAAATTAAATTTTATATTCAAAAAAAGTGTAATTTTTGAAAAAAATGAATAAATTAAATTAAAAAACGTTATTTAACGATAAATTTAATAAAAAAAATATTAAAGCAATTAATCCGATGTTCTAGATCACAATAAATACGTTCTGCTCGTCTATGTTATTAAACGATGCTTTAAATATCATTATATATCGCGTAAAAACGAACATTTCATACCGTACTGACTAACGATAATAAACACTGATATACAACGTTATTAATACGAAACGTCATTATACGTTCTAAAATGGCGATATATAACGTTATATATACACCGTTCATTAAACGTAGTATAAACGGTACGTATTTATAGTGTACTAGAACGTTACGTTCTAGTATATAGGTGTCGTTCTAGAACGCAATACGAACGTTCCGTCCATAGAACGTTATATAACGTTATATAAAAATTACTGATGTAAATATGCACCAGTATTGTCTATGATAACCTGGATTTCTCCTAAGATTTGCGAAAATTCTTTTCGTAATTCGTGAACTCTTTTTCGTAAACTGTCTGGAATTGGAATATTATTCATAGTAAAAAAAAGTTTTGACAAAAATTTTTCAGGACTTTTCGCAATCTTACAAATTCTTTTAAACAAGTCTATTGTTTATTCATCATCTCACATGAGATGATAACCCCTTTGTTTATACGATTTCAATCGATTGTCATGTACAGATCGACTATTGAAAACTTCTCCACTATTGGTTCTTAATATGTAGAAGCCATTACCAAGAACTTTATAAATAAAGAAAGAACTAAACCATTTATCTCGAAACTGATACTTTTGATCTATGATGGACAAATATATTCAAAATTACATAGAGACGTGTGATATATGTTAAAGACAAGGCAAACCTAAACAAACCGAAGAATTACGACTATACATGTTCCCAAAATTGATTTTGGATTTTTGAGGTATTTCGACTTTTTGAGATTTATGCAGAATCTATTCTATATATGGAAGTAAAAAAAGTACCCAGTTATGTGTATCTTTAATCAAAGAATAAATCTGGGTGGTCAAAAAATTTCAGGTTTTAAGTAAAATAATTTCGTCTTCTATGAAAAACTATTTCGACTTTTTTCTCCAAAATACCAATTTCGGAGTCCTAAAATAATTTTGTATACAAGTATAATTATGACCTATTGGAGTAGGACAAGCTTTTAACTGATTAGAAATAGATGTTGTAGGACCCTTGAAGCCAACAACAATGGAAAAGAGATATATAGTACATCTGGAAATTTTTTATATCGGAGGTTATTGTAATAATTTCATTTTCAAAAGTTATTGAAGGTTATCGAACCAATAACCTTNGTAATTCGTGAACTCTTTTTCGTAAACTGTCTGGAATTGGAATATTATTCATAGTAAAAAAAAGTTTTGACAAAAATTTTTCAGGACTTTTCGCAATCTTACAAATTCTTTTAAACAAGTCTATTGTTTATTCATCATCTCACATGAGATGATAACCCCTTTGTTTATACGATTTCAATCGATTGTCATGTACAGATCGACTATTGAAAACTTCTCCACTATTGGTTCTTAATATGTAGAAGCCATTACCAAGAACTTTATAAATAAAGAAAGAACTAAACCATTTATCTCGAAACTGATACTTTTGATCTATGATGGACAAATATATTCAAAATTACATAGAGACGTGTGATATATGTTAAAGACAAGGCAAACCTAAACAAACCGAAGAATTACGACTATACATGTTCCCAAAATTGATTTTGGATTTTTGAGGTATTTCGACTTTTTGAGATTTATGCAGAATCTATTCTATATATGGAAGTAAAAAAAGTACCCAGTTATGTGTATCTTTAATCAAAGAATAAATCTGGGTGGTCAAAAAATTTCAGGTTTTAAGTAAAATAATTTCGTCTTCTATGAAAAACTATTTCGACTTTTTTCTCCAAAATACCAATTTCGGAGTCCTAAAATAATTTTGTATACAAGTATAATTATGACCTATTGGAGTAGGACAAGCTTTTAACTGATTAGAAATAGATGTTGTAGGACCCTTGAAGCCAACAACAATGGAAAAGAGATATATAGTACATCTGGAAATTTTTTATATCGGAGGTTATTGTAATAATTTCATTTTCAAAAGTTATTGAAGGTTATCGAACCAATAACCTTTGTAAATATTACGTTTATTATGATAAAATGAAAGTTATTGAAGGTTATCAACATCAATAATCTTCAGAGTATTACATTTTATTAATAAAAATGAAGGTTTTCGGTATCAATAACCTTCATAAATATTACGTTTATGTTGGAGGTATTCGAAGGTTATCGGAGTGAAGGATTTTGAAGGCTTACTTTTAAAAAAATTTACTGATGTAGTGGCTATAGATTATTTTACAAAGTGGCCAGAAGCCAGAGCTATTGAAAGACAGATGCAAAAACTATCGCTTGGTTTCTGTATAATGAAATTATATGTAGACATAGTTGCCCGAGAGAAATATTATTTGATAAAGGAGCAGTATTTGTTAGTCAAATAGTGATCAACTTAATAGAGATAATAGGAACACACCGAAGACTTACGTCTGCTTACCACCCTCAAAGTAATGGACTGACAGAACGATATAATCAAACACTTTGTCAAACTCTAAAGAAATGTGTAAAAGAAACAACATAGGAATGGGATACACTGATAGCTTCAGCACTCTTCGTATACTGAACAACTAAAAATAGAACAACGAAATATGAGCTATTTTATTTATTATATGGACGAGCCCCTACACTACCCATAGAACTTGATATTATTACTTGGCCAGTTGAAGAAATTGATGAAAAACAATTTAAAGAAATGATTTACAAAAGGACTGGTAAAGTTGCAGGAATATTCGAAGATAATCGAATTCAAACATCTAAGAATATTAGGGATGCACAAAAACGGCAAAAGATAACACATGATAAAAAAATTAGAACGATAACATATAAGACAGGAGATATGGTTTAAAGTACAGATCTGATTTACAGAATGTTCATGGTGATAAGTTTCGAGATAAATGGTCTGGTCCTTTCTTTATTTATAGAGTTCTTGGTAATTACTGGTCGAATGAAAAAAAATAGAACAGTTTTATCATGAATAGGATTCCGATTGATGGCTAAATTTGCTAAGATTTATTAAGTATAAGCAGTCGATTTTTTCCAATTTATAACACTGGTCGAATGGAAAAAAATAGGACAGTTTTATCATGAATAGGATTCCGATTGATAATTAAATTTGCTAAGATTTATTAAATATAGATAGTCGATTTTTTTTGATTTATAAATAGGAATTTCTGATTTATGAATTTTCACAAATAGGATGTTCGATTTATGCATATTTCTGCCATCAATGGGATTCCAATTTTTGTTTATTCGACCAGTGTAAATAGGAATTTCCGATTTATGAATTTTCACAAATAGAATGTCTGATTTATGCATATTTGCGCCATCAATAGAATTCTAATTTTTGTTCATTAGACCAGTGAATGGCTCTTATATATTAAGAACCAATAGTTGAGAAGTTCTCAATAGTCGACCTGTATCATCAGGAAATTTTTTATGTCAGAGGTTATTGTAATAATTTCATTTTCAAAGGTTATTGAAGGTTATCGGACCAATAACTTTCGCAAATATTACGTTTATTATAATAAAGTGAAGGTTATTGAAGGTTATCGATATCAATAACCTCTGGAGTATTACGTTTTATTAATAAAAATGAAGGTTTTCGGTACCAATAACCTTCGTAAACGTTTATGTTGAAGGTATTTGAAGGTTATCGGAGTGAAGAACTTCGAAGGCTTACGTTTAAAAAAATTTACTGATAATATGGCAATTAATTGAAATTGTATAAACAAAGGGGTTATCATCTCACGTGAGATAATAAGTAAACTATACATGTCGTCAAAACTATTGAATTGAGTCAGACGCAATTAAAATTGAGAAAAATTGAAGTTGAGTCAAGACAAATTTTGATTTTTATTAGTAATTGACGCAATTAGTTAAGTCAGACGCAATTAAAAATTGAAATTTTAAAAGTTGAGTCAAGGCCAAATTAGTTTTGACGACATGTATAAAGTAAACAATAGACTTGTTTAAAAGAATTCGTGAGATTGTGAAAAGTCCTGAAAAATTTTGTTAAAAAAAAAAAAAACTTTTTTTTATATGAATAATACTCCAATTCTAGACAGTTTACGAAAGAGAGTTCACGAATTATGAAAAGAATTTTCGCAAATCTTAGGAGAAGCCCAGATTATTATAGACAATACTGGTGCATATTTAGTAACAGAAAGTACTATAATAAAAATTGATTAACCTGTGAATAATGAAATTACTACGCAATATGACGATATGTTAACGATGTATGTGGTAGATATTTTTACAGTTCTAGAAGAACAGGATCGGGTTATCGATCTTGATTTAGACGAACTCCTATAAATAGCAACAGATATGCATGGAACAAATAGTCAAAGAATGAATACATATAAGAAACTTGGTGATTATTTACAAGACGCTCAATTAGGAAATACTGTAACAGTACTAAAAAGAGAATTACACGAACAATCCTACCAAAATGGAGCACAAATCTACCAAATAGCGACACGAATATACTTGCACGCAAAATTATTTTGGGGCCCCGAAATTGCAATTTTGGGGAAAAAAGTCGAAATAGTTTTTCATAGAAGACGAAATTATTTTACTTAAAATCTGAAATTTTTTGACCACCCAGATTTATTCTTTGATTGAAGATACACATAACTGGGTACTTTTTTTACTTCCATATATAGAATGGATTCTGCATAAATCTCAAAAAGTCGAAATACCTCAAAAATCCAAAATCAATTTTGGGAACATGTATAGTCGTAATTCTTCGGTTTGTTTAGGTTTGCCTTGTCTTTAACATATATCACACGTCTCTATGTAATTNTCTTGATTTAGACGAACTCCTATAAATAGCAACAGATATGCATGGAACAAATAGTCAAAGAATGAATACATATAAGAAACTTGGTGATTATTTACAAGACGCTCAATTAGGAAATACTGTAACAGTACTAAAAAGAGAATTACACGAACAATCCTACCAAAATGGAGCACAAATCTACCAAATAGCGACACGAATATACTTGCACGCAAAATTATTTTGGGGCCCCGAAATTGCAATTTTGGGGAAAAAAGTCGAAATAGTTTTTCATAGAAGACGAAATTATTTTACTTAAAATCTGAAATTTTTTGACCACCCAGATTTATTCTTTGATTGAAGATACACATAACTGGGTACTTTTTTTACTTCCATATATAGAATGGATTCTGCATAAATCTCAAAAAGTCGAAATATCTCAAAAATCCAAAATCAATTTTGGGAACATATATAGACACGAATACGATCATTATTTCAAGTAATCGGAATACCGTACGCCAGAAACTTTAGAAATGTTACGTTGGACTGAATCTATAAACTGTCAAAATCTGAGTTCGAAAGATTTCTGCAACTTTGTGAAACAATGGATACAAAATTAATGGAAGATCTTTTGAAAATAGGTGTAGGGTCGCAGGAGCTCTCCTTTGAAGGAGAAAATGTTTGTGGCGAAGTAAATTGGCAATCAGGTGAAATGTCACAGGGGATAACTTTTTGTGACATTAGATGAACTTTCAGGTGATTGTCATCCTTGTACGAGAATGAAGGATGAAAAAATGCTGTGCGAGGATGAAGGATATTGTACGAGGATGAAGAATATCGTGCGAGAATGAAGGATGACGCACAAGGGATGAAGTATGAAGTACAAAGATGAAGTGTAAACAAAAGAGAAAGTATAAATACAACTGTTGTCGGAAGTAAGTTTCAGTAGTGAAGTTAGTAAATGTTAGTTAGAATATAAATAATTAATAATTAGAAATAATTCAGAATAATTCGAAACACTTTATTAAATATTAAATAGAAAAGTAAACTTCATTCAGGAACAGGAAAGATACGTCACGCTGTAATATTTCTGTTGTTAAATGATACTTTGCTTTTAAAAACTTTATATTTTATATTTTAATAAACTTATACTTTGTGTCATAATATTGCAAAATATTATTAAATATTGTTTGATACTGCGTTACTACTTTTACTCCACCTTACTCACTGTGCCTTCATGATTAATTAATTATTATTTGATTATTATTATTATTTATTATATATTTATTATCTGTTTCGAGATAGGCAAGTTTAAATTGATTGATTGCTTGACCTACTGGCAGATAGAGCATATTGTTATTTGTTTGTGTGATGCAAACTGTGAGACTGATTTGAGAAATTGTTCGAAATACTCTGCACTCCTGTGACACTATAATTATTGCATTGAAATCATCTCTACACTAAGAAGTTCAATAAAGTTTTGGGATAATTCATCAAAAAATTTCAAAATTTCAAAATTATAGATAGAAAAATTAATAAATATTTGTTGCTAACTTTGTTACAATAGCTGTTTATGTAATAACAAATGAATGCAAATGAATTCAATTATCCACGCTATACATAAATTTATTAAAATTCTAAACAGTATTTGATAGGAATAAATTAATAGTGTCATATTAAATATTAAAACAAATTAAAGATTGGATGAGTCATAAGTGGTAACTATTCGAGGTCGGGATGGTATAATCGAGTATCAATTTTTATTAGATATTGAGAATTTTTTTTAATATTAATGCGGAAACCATATCTGTCACATTAAGTTGCACGTGAAATAATTTCAATCACCACTTACCCTGTATCACCAGAAATTTTTTCACCGTACATGATGTGCTTCAGGAGATAGGTTAGGGTTTATCAGAGGTAATGTATTTATTACCATGTATCACATCACACCCTTCAAATATCGATTTTTATTAAACATTCTGAGAACTTAGACATCCCCAAATTTGGTAAAAGTTCCATTTTTGATAGATCAGGGGTTATTTTTTTGATAAATATATCAAAAAAATAACAATAGATCTATCAAAAAACAAAATCTTTACCCAAATTTGTTACCTGTGAAAACAACACATGAAATATTTCTGATCATCTGGTTATCATGTGCCTTATACATGTCGTCAAAACTAATTTGGCCTTGACTCAACTCTTAAAATTTCAATTTTTAATTGCGTCTGACTCAACTAATTGCGTCAGTTACTAGTAAAAATCAAAATTTGCCTTGACTCAACTCCAATTTTTCTCAATTTTAATTGCGTCTGACTCAATTCAATAGTTTTGACGACATGTATAATGTGCCTATTTATTAAATCATGTGTTTTATTTTGTTTGAAAATTACAATGTCGTTATTATTACTTATTTTTCTTCCTTCATATTAAATAATAATTTAGTTATAGTTATTATTATTATTTTTTGTAGATTTAATTTTTTTTTTTTGAAAAGATAGTGTTTTTTTTTATTTTTATTTTATACGCTGGAATGGGAATTGAGTTGAAATTTTTTGGTTTATTTTTCTTTTGTTAAAAGAATAAATGAATAATTGAAAAAAAATGATGAATAATGAATTGCAACTACTAGAAAAAAATAGTCTCGAAGAAAAATCTTAACCATTAGCTATTCTCTTTTTTTATTTTTCATATTTTTATTATTTTATTGAAAAAACGGTAGATACAATATTTTTAAAGATTTAATATATAATAATTGATTTTTATAATTAATTTTAAAAAAATGCATGTATAATGACGGTCAATAATTTTATATCGTTGCAATATCATATTTTAACACTTTTAGTCGATTTCATGATAAATTTATATTTCCTTTATTATTATTTTCTAATTTTTATTAAATCAAAATTACAAACTACCGTAATTTACGGGCCAAAGTATCCCCCCTGTGCAAAGTACCCCTTTTGAAAATTTTGAATGTTTTTTAAAATACCCGGGTATTTTACATGGTGGAAAATATATTGCCTTACTTTAATTTCTATTGATTGTTTACAATACCCCCCCTTTTTGTTTCAATGTAAAGTACTCCGGATATAAAGCGAAAACTCTGAAATTTGTTAAAGACCCGGGGTACTATGGCCCGCAATATACGGTAAGTGAATTGAATTTGTACAAACGGGATGAAAAATTCATACTATATCCCTAGTATTAAAATTTTATAATATTAAAAAAAATGTATATATATAATGTTAAATCAAATAAATCAAATCAATCAATAATTAAATCAGAATTGCCTAAACAATATAGAAATAAATATAATCAATTATTATAAAATAAAATAATATATATAAATAAATAAAATATAATAATACTTACTAGGATATAAATTAGACATAGATTCAGTTAATTCTTCAATTTCCCTTTCCAAATTTTCTTCATTTTTGGATTTTGGAAGATTTGAAAAATCAAGAGGTCGACTGGTATAAACTGCTTGTGAGTACGTTTTATAATAAAGAGGAGTTGTTGTAGTTGTAGTATTCATTGATTCTTGATTTTCTGAAAATTCTTTTTTAATTTGAATTCCAATTCGTAGAAATGATCTATATAATCATGACGGTATTTACACAACTCACCACATATCGCTCACCTTCATCAGGAAATTTTTTATGTTGGAGGTTATTGTAATAATTTTGTTTTCAAAGGTTATTGAAGGTTATCGGACCAATAAATTTCGCAAATATTATGTTTATTATAATAAAGTGAAGGTTATTGAAGGTTATTGATATTAATAACCTCTGAAGTATTACGTTTTATTAATAAAAATGAAAGTTTTCGGTACCAATAACCTTCGTAAATATTACGTTTATGTTGGAGGTATTCAAATGTTCATCAGTAATTTTTATATAACGTTATATAACGTTCTATGGACGGAACGTTCGTATTGCGTTCTAGAACGACACCTACGTACTAGAACGTAACGTTCTAATACGCTATAAATACGTACCGTTTATACTACGTTTAATGAACAGTGTATATATAACGTTATATATCGCCGTTTTAGAACGTATAACGAACGTTTCGTATTAATAACGTTGTATATCGGTGTTTATTATCGTTAGTCAGTACGGTACGAAATGTTCGTTTTTACGCGATATATAATGATATTTAAAGCATCGTTTAATAACATAGACGAGCAGAACGTATTTATTGTGATCTAGAACGTCGGATTAATTGCTTTAATATTTTTTTTATTAAATTTATCGTTAAATAACGTTTTTTAATTTAATTTATTCGTTTTTTTCAAAAATCACACTTTTTTTGAATATAAAATTTAATTTCAATCTTTATTATTTTCTTTTATTAACTATTATTTTACTTTTATTATAATTATTACATGAAATATATAAAAAAATATTATTTCGTTATGAATTTTTTAAAATATTAAAGTAATAAACATCATTTTTCATTCCATATCGCTTTCATCTATATTGTATTCGTCCAAATTTATATCGTTTTCTTCATTAGAGTCAATATAAATTACGCCATCATCTTCGTTGTCTTCATTCATATTGTCATTGTTATCCTTTTCGAATTCTGAGGCGGATCCTGAGGATGATTCTGATTCTGATGATGAAATATAGATATTTCCATTTTCGATTTTATCCTAAATTATAACGATATTTAACGTTTTTTTTTGTTTTTCTGGTGTCTTCAATAAATTAATATAAAACTTACTATATATTTTCTGATTTTTGATTTCATGATTACGTCTTTTATTTGTATACCTCCATTATCGGGATCAAGAGTTATTTCAATTACTCCTACGGCAAACGCAAGGAGGTATTTTGTTTTCTTAGCGGGATTTGTAAAAGCTTTTTGTAATATTCTATTACACCATGTTAGTTTTTCATCGTCATCGTCTTCATTTATCTTTTTATGTAATTTTTTGAATGCTTTTCTAACTTCTTCCTTTTTTTTCCAATCCATTATTTCTTTTTCCGTCGCGCTGGTATTAATACTTGGTAATGAATCTTCGCCAAAGGTAGAAAATATTGACGATTTAATTTTGACAACCATATTGCCCCTCTTTGATCGAAGTTTCAATAGCAACTATATTATAAAACGTTATTTAACGTCATTTTTTATTAAATTTCATTTAATATAAAGTAAATTATTAATTAAATTATATACCTTACTATGAATACTTTTTTCAAAATACGAATTCCATCTTTTTTCTGAATATTTTGCAATAAATCCGGGATTAGTCGAATTTATGTAGTTCTTTGTTTCTTTTTTTAATTTTTCTAAGTCCGGGTACATATCCGTTTCTATAAATGGTTCCGATACAATATTGGCTATCTCCTGTAAAAAATATTTATAATTAATTTTTATTTATATATATAGAAAATAAAGTATAACAAAATTCTTACATTTAAATATAATTCTTCCGATTTCTTCTGTTCTTTCGAATTATTTGAATCATTTCCATTTTTTTTTATTTCGGTAATGTCTTTTTTTATTTCAGTTATGTCTTTTTTTATTTCTAGTAGTGTATTCATTATTTTTTGATTCGTTTTTTCATCTAAATTGTAGAAATTCAACATTAATTATCTTATAATATATTTAATTATTTTCAAAACCGATATATAACGTTTATTACCCCCAAATTTATTAGTTTGCTTTTTTTTGTTAGCTTCATCCAATGAAGATGATGATTGGGATTTTCTTTTGAAAATTGGAAAAGATGCGGATTGAGTTGATGCAGTAGGAGTTGATGCAGTAGGAGTTGATTCAGTAGGAGTTGATTCAGTAGGAGTTGATGCGGTAGTAGTCGGTGCAGTAGTAGTTGATGCAGTAGTAGTTGATGCAGTAGTAGTTGATGCAGTAGTAGTTAATGCAGTAGGAGTTGATGCAGTTGGAGTCGATGCAGTTGGAGTTAACGTGGTAAGAGTTGAAGCGGAAGATTTTGATTTTGTTGGGATTGATTTTGATGTTGATTTTGATGTTAATTTTAAAGTTGATCTTGTTGTTGCTATTGATCTTGATGCCGAAGTAGGAGTTGAAACTGACGTTGATGATGTCGCCGTTGCTTTTTTATTGTTATTGTTGATTTTGGATTTTCTTGTATTACGTGGCTTATGAATAAAATATATTTTTATTTATTACATTTTGAATATATAACGAAACATTTCGTTATATATATATATATATATTATTATATTCTCTTCTTTAAATTATATTTTGACATTATTTTATCTCAAATAATATATTATTTTACTCTTTATATAGATTTATCCCCGCTTCTTTAACAAATAAATTAAATATTTATATTTACCATTATTTTTTCTCTTTCTAAAATATCTGCATGTATGTGCGATATATTCTTTGGTGTAGTTACCGTAAAATGCCACATAAAATACCCGGGTATGTTACATCCCACCTCTTGATGACATGAATTGTACCCGGGGGGTATATTGTATGGAAGTGGGTATTTTAATTTGGGGGATCCATGTTTGGGGGGTATAGTAAATGGTGGGTACAACTTAAATTTCCATATATAACAGTTTGTACGTGTCGTGATGTGTTTTTTAAAAAAATGGTTCGCATTAATCCAACTCTTCTGAAACGTTCAAATATTACAAAAAAGAAAAAAAGAAGTTGGAATGCACGCGAAAAATTAGCTATAATTACCTATTTTGAAAAAAATCCTCAAGTTTCAAAACGAAATACAGCAGAAACATTTAATATTGAACCTAAGCAATTAAGGGATTGGATTAGTAAAAAAGAACAGTTGTTATCAGTAAGACCTCATATCAAGCGGCTTAATATAGGTGCAAAACCACGATATCCAATATTGGAAGATGAACTTTTTGCATGGGTTAAATCTTTACGAACTCAACAAAAAGTTGTTACTCGTCATATGATTCGTGAAAAAGCAAAATCATTAGCTAGAAGATTTCAATTTATTGCATTATATCCAAATATTTCTGAATGTAAATGGGGTGAAAAATGGTTGGCTGGATTTATGCGACGTTATAAACTTAGTAATCGTCGCCGTATAACAGTATCACAAAGGTTACCAGACGACTTAAATGAGAAACAGCAAGAATTTTTAAGTTTCGTTTTATATCGACGTATTCAATACGATTATCCTTTAAATTTAATTGGAAATATGGATGAAACACCATTATCTTTTGATATTCCAAGTAATATGACTGTAGAGGAAACTGGTGCTAGTACAGTTAGTATACGTACAACTGGACATGAAAAATCTAATTTTACTGTTGTTCTTAATTGTATGGCAGATGGTACAAAATTACCACCATTAATAATTTTTAAATTAGTAAATGTTCCGCGACAAATATTTCCATCAGGGGTTGTAATTCGTGCTAATCGTGAGGGGTATATGAATTCGGATGAAATGATTTGGTGGATTGAAAATGTTTGGAACTTACGTGCAACGCTATCTGTTAATCCACGTTCATTACTTGTTCTGGATTCATTTCGTGGTCATTTAACAGATGTAGTGAAACGAAGATTTGATGAAAAAAATACAAATTTAGCAGTAGTTCCTGGTGAACTTACAAGTAAATTACAGCCACTTGATGTTTATATTAACAAATCATTTAAAAATAAGGTAAAATACAAATATTTATTTTAATTTATTTAAAAAAAAAATAATTAATTAATTATTATTATTTTTTATAGTACCGAGAATGTTATAATAATTGGATGGCAGAAGAAATTAAAAATTTGACACCAACTGGACGAATACAACGTCCTGCTTATAATCTTGTAGCTGAATGGGTACAAACTTCATGGGAAAAGGTTGATATCAACCTTATACAACGGTCATTTAAATGTTGTGGCGTATCAAATTCGAGGGATGGAGTAGAGGATAAATACATTTTTGATTATGAGTGGGTAAATGGAAAAAAAACAAATAATAGTAACTGTGTTTATGTAGATGAACAAAATGAGTGTGAGAATAATGAAAATAATGAGCGTAACGATGAGCGCGCCGAGCGTAACGATGAACGTAACGAGCATAACGATGAGTGCGGCGAGCGTAACAATGAACGTAACGAGCGTAACGATGAATGTGATGAGCGTAACGATGATGAATATGATGAATATGATGAAGAAAATAATGAAATAATTGATTTAGTTAATGATGAAAGTGATAAAGAAAATAATGAAATAATTGATTTAATTAATGATAAAGAATTACCTAATGATTATAGTGAAAATAGTATAGATAATTGCTATGATGAGTTATTGAATTATACAAATTTATGGAATTGAAAAAAAAATTTTAAAAAATAAATAATAAAATAATTTTGATTTTGATTGGCTATATATATCAATCCATGTAAAATACCCGGGTATATTACATTCTACCATGAATACGCCCTATGAATTATACCCAGGTACCCTACTAGGGGGGTACACTACCAGGGTGGGTATCTTATGTGACACTTTACGGTAGTTGAAATTGAAAAAAAAAATTTTTGAAAATTAAAAAAAAAGTATTTTTGAAATTGGACTTTTAGCAAAAAAAAATCGAGAATATTACGTTATATAACGTTTTTTTTCGATGAAAAATTTAATATATTTTTTTATTATATTTAATATACATAATGTAAATAAAGAATTTTTGTAATTACTTGGCATCATATTGTAAAATTATGAAAGTGAAACAAAAAAAAAGTAATTATTAAATGAGTGTATAAGATAAAAAATTTCGAAACTTAGTTCGAAATTTTTCACTTAAAGTTATCCCTTCATTTTTTGTGGTAAGTAAATAACCTTTATAAGGTAGGGGTTTAAATAGTATTTTATCATTTGATTAATCGATAATGCAGATCATTCCTGATCATGTATATATAGATCTGCATAACAGTATAAACAATGGTTTATATGTAATACGGAATATTTTATTTTTAATCTGATTTTCTCACCGATTTAATAATCTATTCCCAACAAATTCCTTCTATAAAATGTACATATGAGGTTCCTTCCTTTAATGTAGTGAGGAGTAGTGAGGAGTATCATGTTATAAATTAAATTCCTTCTATATAACTTGTTTCACAGCATTTTCTTTCTT
>PQFF01000187.1:252050-271866 GCA_003547095.1 Diversispora epigaea | reverse complement strand
GTAACGACACACCATGCTCTCTCCAAGCTTAGCTTTATTATGAGAAATGCATTTCCTGAGCTCCATAAGAACCTTGGGTCCTATCCTTAAGCCCACTCCCGTTGCAATAGGATTGGCGAGGAACTGGCAGGTGGATAAAATACTCTCTTAAAGTGAAAGGATAACTATCTCAAGGATTAGGGCAGAGATATAAACGTAACTGGAGCCCTGTGTTTGGGGACGAAACCCATGAACAAAACTGTGTTATCTGTTGCGATGGCTAGACGACATGGACTTTACGAACTTTCTGACAGTTGGGTTAGATATCACGGCTTTAGCGGGGCCTTTACTTAGAAAGATAATAAAATTGATGATAATTTTTAATGGCGCAGTAATACCAAAATTGTGGGGAATTTGAAATATAGGTTTGACCTTGAAATTGTAGTAGTACGAAATTGATACACAAGTATTATCCATAGATAGACAAATTTATTAGGGCTGAAATTAGTATCACATATGGTTGCATATTTAATTTGTTACTCACCCCTTTTAGTCTCGTATTGATAGAAAAAAATTTCCTTTTAAAAATGATAGCATATTTTTTGAGAAAGCTATTTTTAGAGGTTTTTATACGATCACGTTTTCCTCTATATGTAACATAGTATCGAAATATTTTTTTCTTTTTTTTAATTAAATTTTGGAAAATAAGATAGTTGATCCAGTGGTTCGGCACTGTTTTTAAGATATCCTGTATTCGGATGGCTGCAGGGTCTTAGAAGTGGGGTTGTAGCTGGCGACTCTGTAAGCGAACTTTGGTTTTCTTACGGCGGTGGCTGGTTAAACGGTGGCAGGTAACCAATCCTTCCTAGTTAGTTTTTATTCTTTATGTATTTGTAGTTTAAGTTATTATTGTTATAATGTATATTATAAATATCTGAATAAAGATGAGATCTCACTGATCGTTTAAAACGAAAAATGTAATGACAGTTTTAAATTTTCATAGTTCCTCTTTTAATAATAATAATAATTTAGTTAATTCAATTGATTCGATAGATAGCAATACTAATAGAAACCAGAACAGTGAAAACGTTAATGAAAGTAACGTGACCATAGACAATAACTTATATAGTAACACGGGTTCGTTTAATTCTATTTATAATAATAATAATATTTTCTCAATTAATACTATAGATAGTTATAATAGTTTAAATAGTAATAATAATATAGAACCAAAACAAAAGACAAAAGTAGAATGGAAAATTGCAACGCAAAACATAAGGGGTATAAATGAAGCGATCAAACAAGAATTATGGTGGCAATATTGTGTCGAACATGACTTAGATATAATTGCTATTACCGAAACTAAAATAAAGAAACGAAATGAATGGACAATCTTTAAAGAACAAAAAGAAGATAGAAATCATAATACCAAATCATATCATATATGGTGGGCAAGTGAAAATAAAGGTGAACAAGGATCGGGAGTGGGACTTATGGTTAATAACACGATCGCTCCACATGTATACAAGATTGACAGGCATAGAGCGAGAGCTTTATGTTTATATCTATCCTTCAAAGGGAAATTCAAAGTTCAACTAATCGCAGTGTATGTTCCAACAAAATCAACTAGGCATAAAGAAGAAATTAAAGAATTAAACCAGTGGCTAGAAAATAAATTGAGCGAAGCACTCAGTAAAGACATGATCTCGATAGTTTTAGGAGATTGGAATGCAGTTCCCAACTCCAGAAAAGACCGATTTCCAAGTGGGAAAACGTCAACGCCTGGGAATTCACTTATTGCCACAGTAAGCGGAATGGGATACGAAGATTGTCATCAACTTAATCCTAGAGATGGCGAAAAATATACGTTTCATATTAAAAGAAACAACGAAATAACTAGTGCAAGTAGATTGGATCAAATTTGGATCCACCACAAATACTTTGGAAAGGTTAGAGAATATAAAATTGAAGATACAGATGTTTCCGCCAAGAGTGATCATTACATGGTGGAAATAACAATTGATGCAACGCAATGGATAGATAATAAACAATATCGGAAAAATAAATATTCGAAAGAAAAGAAGAAGGGTTTATGGAGACTAAAAGATACTACGGATGAACAATGGAGCAAATTTGAATCGGCCGTGGATAATGCGATATTAGGGACGAATGGGAATGATAGTTCGTTAGAAGAAAAGTGGAAATCATTAAAAAATATTATAATTAATGTGGGTAATCAAGAATTACCGAAAGCAAAAGAACCAAAAAACAAGGTTAACTCACGTAATAATGAACATAAAGATTTTTGGTTATTATCTTTACTAACGCGAATTCATCGTATTGGTAAACTCATAATATCTAAACGATCGATCNGAAGATACAGATGTTTCCGCCAAGAGTGATCATTACATGGTGGAAATAACAATTGATGCAACGCAATGGATAGATAATAAACAATATCGGAAAAATAAATATTCGAAAGAAAAGAAGAAGGGTTTATGGAGACTAAAAGATACTACGGATGAACAATGGAGCAAATTTGAATCGGCCGTGGATAATGCGATATTAGGGACGAATGGGAATGATAGTTCGTTAGAAGAAAAGTGGAAATCATTAAAAAATATTATAATTAATGTGGGTAATCAAGAATTACCGAAAGCAAAAGAACCAAAAAACAAGGTTAACTCACGTAATAATGAACATAAAGATTTTTGGTTATTATCTTTACTAACGCGAATTCATCGTATTGGTAAACTCATAATATCTAAACGATCGATCCCAAAGGTTACAAAAGAAAAGTTTAATAATGCTCAACGCATTGTAAATTCGAAAAAAGATAGAATCATCCCCAATTTTCCCGAGCAAGAAATAAAGGAGCAAGTTAGATGGGTGGAAAATATTAGAGATCTGTGGAAAGCTTTAAAAAAGATAATAAAAAATGATATGCTAAAATGTCGTAGTGAAAAAATAAAAAAATATGTGGAAAGAAGACAGACCTTTTTAGAGACTTCTCCTATACGAATGATCTCTTCAGCCTTGGAAAGGGAACAGAAACGAATCGTTTTGGATAGAATTGTTAAGATAAATGATAACGAATCAATTCAAATAATTACATCACCGGAAGAAATCAAAAGTGAGGTCAAGACGCATTTATATAATTGGACGGCTAACCCTAGGGAAGGGCGACTTAAACTCCCACCTCGGTGGTCACGTCAATATACCCCGAAAACGGATGTACTTGATAATATATATGACCAGGTGGTCTCACCAATAATGATACAAGAAGTTGAAGAAACGATTATGGAGTTTAACAACGGGAAAGCTCCTGGACCTTCACAAATTCCATATGAAATCTACAAACACATGCCGCTATCAGGTTTAGAATTAATAACAAAAATTTTTAATCAAGTCTTAGAAACTGGCAAAGTCCCGCGTGATTGGACTAATAGTTCGGTAGTATTAATTCCTAAACCAAAAGACTGGGAGGGCAACCTAGAAATTACGAGGCCAATTACATTAATGGAAACAAGTAGAAAGATATTTACGAAGATATTAAACAATAGACTGTCAAAAGTTCTTTCAAACAATAAGATACTATCAGAAAACAATTGGGCGGGTCTCCCGGGAGGTAGAACCACATACCCTATACATATATTGAATAATATAATGGAAGAAGCAAGGGAGAAAGGAAAAGAGCTATGGCTATTGTTCCAAGATATCAAAAGGGCGTTTGACTCAGTTGATCCTAACATGCTTATAAAATCAATGAAACGAATCAAAATACCCGAAAAAATAATATCGATAATTAAAGATATCACAACGCACAGAACGGCACAGGGAATAACAGAATATGGGTTTAGTGAGCCATATGATGTACAACGAGGGGTAGACCAGGGAGATAGCATATCTCCATTACTTTGGTGCATCTTTTATGATCCGCTATTATGTGAAATAGAATCATTAAACAAGGGATATCAAATGGAAGTAAGTTGGGACGTGAACTTAGCAAGCAAAACTACTGAATCAATAACTAACCAAACATCATCGTTGGCGTATATGGATGACACGGTTTGGATTGCTAACAACAAAGAAGATTTACAGGAGATGGCAAAGATAGCAGAGTCCTTTTTTGACCTGAACTTAATAACAGTTAACGCGACGAAATCCGATTTAATAGTTTTAAATTCTGAGAACACTATAGAAGAAAATGCGATTGACTTTGTAGACTCACGGTTAACTCCGCATGAACCTGATTCGGCGATTCGATACTTAGGTGTATGGATTTCAGAAGATGGGCAAAAACAAGAACAAAACAATAAATTGAGAGAGAGAGTTATGACGACAACAAACGTATTAAAACGAAAAAAGTTAACTGACAAACAAGTTAGATATATTATAAACCAAGTTTTATTCCCTCAAATAGAATATTTATTAACAGATATGGTACTAGGAGAAACGATAAAAAACGAATTAAATGTTAGCATTAAGAAATGTTTTAAAAGTGTAATAGGATTCTCAGTAGCCTTGCCAGACAGCGTCCTGCATTCACACTGGGGCTATAGATTATTTAACATTGAGGATCGTCAAATACAATTGCACGCCACAGAATTAATGAACAGGCTAAACATGAACAATAAATGTGGAATTACCACAAGGATGCGTTTACAGGACTTGCAAAATAATATATGGTCAACAAACTTGATATGGCGGATACAGCCGAATACATGGAAGGGAATCTCAAATCGAGGATTGAACGGAAAAATATTAGAATTATTGGCAACCAATGAAATTCAAATTGAAATCACAGAGTCACACAAATTTCCAATTGCTCCAATGGGAGGAAACATTTCTATAGAAGAGTTCATGCAATCGGTATCCTGGTACAAGGATAATAGGGAGGCATGTAAAAAACACAAAGTTATGTTCATAGAACAACTCCTAAACGCTACTATGGAAAAAACTCTAGAATGGCCACAGATTGACAAAATAATACCAAACGGATATGCGCCAAACTGGTTTAACGAGCTCAAGATNCCACATACCCTATACATATATTGAATAATATAATGGAAGAAGCAAGGGAGAAAGGAAAAGAGCTATGGCTATTGTTCCAAGATATCAAAAGGGCGTTTGACTCAGTTGATCCTAACATGCTTATAAAATCAATGAAACGAATCAAAATACCCGAAAAAATAATATCGATAATTAAAGATATCACAACGCACAGAACGGCACAGGGAATAACAGAATATGGGTTTAGTGAGCCATATGATGTACAACGAGGGGTAGACCAGGGAGATAGCATATCTCCATTACTTTGGTGCATCTTTTATGATCCGCTATTATGTGAAATAGAATCATTAAACAAGGGATATCAAATGGAAGTAAGTTGGGACGTGAACTTAGCAAGCAAAACTACTGAATCAATAACTAACCAAACATCATCGTTGGCGTATATGGATGACACGGTTTGGATTGCTAACAACAAAGAAGATTTACAGGAGATGGCAAAGATAGCAGAGTCCTTTTTTGACCTGAACTTAATAACAGTTAACGCGACGAAATCCGATTTAATAGTTTTAAATTCTGAGAACACTATAGAAGAAAATGCGATTGACTTTGTAGACTCACGGTTAACTCCGCATGAACCTGATTCGGCGATTCGATACTTAGGTGTATGGATTTCAGAAGATGGGCAAAAACAAGAACAAAACAATAAATTGAGAGAGAGAGTTATGACGACAACAAACGTATTAAAACGAAAAAAGTTAACTGACAAACAAGTTAGATATATTATAAACCAAGTTTTATTCCCTCAAATAGAATATTTATTAACAGATATGGTACTAGGAGAAACGATAAAAAACGAATTAAATGTTAGCATTAAGAAATGTTTTAAAAGTGTAATAGGATTCTCAGTAGCCTTGCCAGACAGCGTCCTGCATTCACACTGGGGCTATAGATTATTTAACATTGAGGATCGTCAAATACAATTGCACGCCACAGAATTAATGAACAGGCTAAACATGAACAATAAATGTGGAATTACCACAAGGATGCGTTTACAGGACTTGCAAAATAATATATGGTCAACAAACTTGATATGGCGGATACAGCCGAATACATGGAAGGGAATCTCAAATCGAGGATTGAACGGAAAAATATTAGAATTATTGGCAACCAATGAAATTCAAATTGAAATCACAGAGTCACACAAATTTCCAATTGCTCCAATGGGAGGAAACATTTCTATAGAAGAGTTCATGCAATCGGTATCCTGGTACAAGGATAATAGGGAGGCATGTAAAAAACACAAAGTTATGTTCATAGAACAACTCCTAAACGCTACTATGGAAAAAACTCTAGAATGGCCACAGATTGACAAAATAATACCAAACGGATATGCGCCAAACTGGTTTAACGAGCTCAAGATCGAAATAGAAAATCGACGCGATGAAATTCGTCAGGGAAGACCGATTAACCCTTTCAATAGAATAATAAAGTTAGACCAAGAGCAAATTAAAAAAGATCAAATAGTGGCAATAAAAACGAATGCGAATACGCTAATTGGGAGAGTTTATCGAAACCCTCGTGAAAATATCTCAACAATTCCAATATATCACTATGTTAGTGACCTCATGGATGGAATAGAAGGATCCCCGATTGCACCATGCGAAGGTTGCGATTTGATCGAACATGAACCAAACACTAATACACAAATGGCAAACAACTCATCAAATAAAAAGTGCGTGATAGAGGTGGAAATGGATAGTGTATATTCAATCCCCAAACGAAAATCACGCGTCTCAGTTAGTAATAAAAATGATAAACGAGCTAGAAACAGATTGCTTTTATCACCTTTATCAATCAATACGTTTATAAAAGCATCAAATAATCTAGAAAGGCCTAGTAATATAATAAATAATAATATAAATACAGAATTATGGAAAAACTTAATTACGTTTTCAGAGGAGGATAGGACTATAATTGAAAATTCTCAGTTAGCTCTTCAGACAGAGAAACAAATAAAAGTCTATACAGATGGATCGATGACAAAATTAAAACAGAAGATACTTGGTGAAACATCTGGTAAAAGTAGGCAAACAATGGGATTTGGAGTTGTGTTCGACTATCCGAGCCCGATAGAAATTAGTGGGCGAGTGGAAGGTCCACCATCTTCGACTAGAGCAGAATTGTGGGCAATATTGGTGGCAATATACATAATTCCCAGCAAAATAAAGATACAAATATATACCGATAGTTCCTCAGCAATTTGGGCTATTCGGGGGTTTTTAGAAAATAAAAAAGGAAAAAGTTGGAGTAATTATAAATCCCCAACGGTACTTCAAGCTATTGTGNAAATTATCAAGGCAAAACAAATCGAACTCGACTTGATAAAGGTAGAAGCACATAGTGGCATTGTTTTGAATGAGCGTGCAGATAAGTTAGCACAAAAGGGATTAACCTCAAGCGGAATTTATGAAATTAATATAATGCAATTGAATGATCGAAAGGCACTATTTAAATGGGCCGGGAAGCATATAGATACATCGATAAAAGAATTTATTAAAAAACGTACAGAAGTTAAGTGGATAACACAATGGAGAACACAATATCGAACATACAAGTGGATTAATGAAAAAATTGCCAATGATACCGATTGGCAATCAACATGGAAGTTAATACACGACACAAAAATTGTATTAAATTATACCAGTAAAGAGGATCAAAAGTATAGAACTTTTAATATTAAAATACTCAATGACGAATTGCCAGTTATTAATAATTTACATATAAGAAAACCATCAGTTTACCAAAACGACAAATGTATATTCTGTAAAGCAAGGAAAGAAGATGCTACGCACGTATTTTTATGTAAAAATAAAGCAAAAATTACACAAGAAAGATTCAAAAACTACCTTCTAGATGCTATACTAGAAATTCAAGGTAGCGATACGGCAGAAAAAACAAAAACTGATATAATAAACGCTTCATATTTTAACATAGATGAAATAAGACAAATAAGAGGAACAGATAATGAAGACGAATTCAGCTTAGTAGATTGCATTAGGGGGTTGGTCCCTAGTAAAATTAGAGCAATACTACGAGAAAATATAAAAGATACAATAAAAGTAAAATCTATAATAAAGGAATGGTACACGCGTTGTAGAAAACATTTATTTATAATGTGGACTGAACGATGTGCTAGGGTTCTAGAATGGGAAAAATCAATAGGAATTGGAAGAAAAGAAAAAAGAGGGAAAGGGGGTAACTCGGGATTGAAAGATCCTGATTATAGCGTAATAAAAGATAATCTAGAACAATGTAAAGAATCAATTATAAAACAGACATTAATGGCCGTTTATGATAATGGCACAAATTTTTTTAAAAATATTTTTTGTAAAATTGACTTTAGCGGGGCTGTAACCTCCTAAATAAAGGGAATCTTAGGATTTCCTCTACGGTGGCTGGTTAGACGGTTAGAATTTAGAGTAATCTAGAATTTATAGTCAGTTTTTATTCTATATGTAGTTGTAGTTTAAGTTACTGAATTGTAATGTATATTATAAGTATCTGAATAAAAATGAGGCCTCACTGGTCGTTTAAAATAAAAATAAAAAATGTAATGACAGTTTTAAAAGAATGAAGGACAATGATTTTTTTAATCACGACATATTTCGTTTAAGGAAGAAATGTAATGACAATACCTAATTTAATCGTGAATTAAGGATTTTCGAAGATTAGTGTAATTTTAATAATAATACAATAGCAAAAATATAATTAAAGGTATGCATAATACTATTAAATTATATGTTTCGAAAATGCGTAACAAATTTCAAAATAAATTGTATTGTAATTAGAACAAATAATCAATCAAGAAAAAAAAACTTTTTAATATGCGAAAATTGATTAAAGGTATGTATAATATGTATAATACTATTAAATTATGATATGCGCAGATTTCAAAAATCAAAAGAAAAAAAACGAAATGTGATGACCGATTTTGCTAATTAAAGATATATGTTAATAGATAATACGAATAATTCATGTAATGACAATTTCCAATAAAGCAAAAATCACACAGGAGAAATTTAAAAAATATCTTCTAGACGTTATACTAGAAATTCAAGGAAGAGATTCTGCAGAAAAGATAAAAAATGATATATTAAATGCTTCATATTTTAGTATCGATGAAATAAGACAAATAAGAGGAACAGATGATAATGACGAATTTAGTTTGGTAGACTGTATTAGGGGTTTGGTCCCTAGTAAAATTAGATCAATACTGGGAGAAACAATAAAAGACACATTAAAAGTAAAAATTATAATAAAAGAATGGTACGTGCGCTGCAGGAAACATTTATTCAAAATGTGGACTGAACGATGTGCTAGGGTTTTAGAATGGGAAAAATCAATAGGAATTGGAAGGAAAGAAAAAAGAGGGAAAGGGGTAACTCGGGGTTGAAAGATCCTGATTATAGAGTAATAAAAGATAATCTAGAACAATGTAAAGAATCAATTATAAAACAGACATTAATGGCCGTTTATGATAACGGTACAAACTTTCTTAAAAATATTTTTTGTAAAATTGACTTTAGTGGGGCTGAAACCTCCTAAATAAAGGGAATCTTAGGATTTTCTCTACGGTGGCTGGTTAGACGGTTAGAATTTAGAGTAATCTAGAGTTTATAGTCAGTTTTTATTCTATATGTATTTTTAGTTTAAGTTACTGAATGGTAATGTATATTATTAATATCTGAATAAAAATGAGGCCTCACTGGTCGTTTAAAATAAAATAAAATGTAATGACAATTTCAAAAGAATGAAGGACAATGATTTTTAATCACGACATATTTCGTTTAAGGAAGAAATGTAATGACAATACTTAATTTAATCATGAAATAAGGATTTTCGAAGATTAGTGTAATTTTAATCATAATACAAATATAAATAAAAAATATATAAAAAATATCAAAATTCTTCCAGCTTTATTTCAAAAATCAAAAAATATTTCAAATATTGCAAATAATAAAATATTTAATAATTCTTTAAACATGTCAACAAGACTAAGTTATCACCAAAAAAAGCAAAACAAAAATAGAACAGCAATCGCCGGAATTTTTTCTGGTCATTCGAGATTTGTTAAATCGAAAAAAAGCGAACCAACAAGACCAGCATCAAGAATAACATCAAGACAAGCATCAAGAACAACATCAAGACAAGCATCACCACAACCACGACAAGAATCACCACAACCACAACCATCATCGCCACATGTAATAATAAGTCGTCACCCATCACCATCGCCATCGCCATCGCCATCGCCATCACAAACTACTTCAAGAAAACGAAGAAAGACAAAAACGGGAGTTACTGAAATTGGTGATGACGGTAAATTTTTGAATTTCTTCGAAATCCTTCGAAATATTTTAAATATACAAACTAATGTATTTACATTTAGATGACGATGCTCCACTTACCCGAAAGGAAGCAAAAATCTTTTTCAACGAATTAAAAAAAGAAATCTCTGATGTTCGAAAACTTCTGGAAATGAGTGGTGTCGGAGACTACACAACTGAAGAATCATTTATTAAAGTAAGTATTATATGTGAGATTTTCTTAAAATGAATTATATTTTTTACTTATTTGGTATTCTTTATAATAGGAATTTGTAGGGGAAATCGCCTCTTATTCTATTAATAAATATATATATCCAAATAAAAAAGAATTAAAAAAATCTGCTGGTGCCATTTCCGCAAAAAGTTATCCGGAGTATTTCGAACATTGGAAGGATGATCGGTGGAGTTATTACTATAGTAAATACATTCACAGCAGAGTAAGTATTAAATTATATAAATTATATAAATTATAGTATAATAAATAATTTTTAATAAAATTTTAAAAATTTTCAAGCTCCTCGCAAAACACCGGAGCAGAAGAGGAGCAATTGCTACAAGAGTTCGATCATCATTTTTTTCGACTTTCGGGGAATCGGATTTGCCTACAATCAATACCAAATCCGCAGCAAGTGAAGTATTATCTTGGAAAAAATCCCAAAAGGTCAAAGATGTACTAAGAAAACTGAACCAGGACGTCGATGGTCATGAAAATTTGACCTGGTGTACAAAGATCATGGAAAAAATTTGGGAAAAATCGAAGAAGGTGCCGAAAGAAAAAGTCGCCTTTACGATTTCAATAATACAATACTTGCTGAGCCCGAAAGTCGAAAGTATAAAAATCGATGACGAAGCTATTCGAAAAAGAATGAAGAAAAATATCGTAAGTATAAATTTATTAAATTTATTTGTAATTATACGAATTATACGAAATACTAATTATTATTTTTATTTATAGAAAAAATTAGAAAAAGGCGAAACAATCGAATTTGAAGAAAAATCAGATGAAGAATTGGAATCAGAGGAGGAATCGGAGGAGGAATTATCTGAAGAAGAAAAAAAAGGTAAAGAAAGAGAAGAAAGAGAAGAGGAAGAAGAAAGAAGATGGGAAGGAGAAGAAAGAAGATTGGGGGAAGAAAGAATATTAGAAGAAGAAAGAGGAAGGGAAGAAAGGCAGGAANGAAAAAGAGTATATAGTTTTTTGAAAAAGTTCGAAACAAAATAAGTTTTTGAAAAAGAGTATATAGTTTTTTGAAAAAGTTCGAAACAAAATAAGTTTTTGAAAAAGAGTATATAGTTTTTTGAAAAAAGAGTATATAGTTTTTAAAATTTCTGGAAAAAGAATAAATAAACAAGATCATTTTGTGAAAAAGTTCAAACAAAATAAATAAACAAGATCATAAATAAACAAATAAACAAGATCATAAATAAACGAAATTTTTCGAAATTTTTTAAAACGATAAACTTTCGAAAATTTTTAGGCAAATATTTTCGTAATAATTACGAAAATTTTCGAAAATTTTTTAAAACGTCAAAATTACGGAAAATAGCATCCGTAATATTACGGAATTTTAACGTTTCAATAACTTTCGAAAATTTTCGAAAATTTCCGTAATATTACGCGAAAAATTACGGAAATTTAATATCACGTTAAAATTACAGAATATTACGCCCAAAAAAATTTCCTGATGTTTATTATTAAAAACCTAACTTTAATATGTTACAACTTTTGTTAATCATTTCTGAATTTTATCAATTCTACAAATACTTCAAATCTGTACCAATTATTTTTAAAAAATTAAAAAAAAAATCTAAAAATAATTACCAATCGGAATCACATATGGGGTCCGCCACAGCAAAAAGGGGTTACAGGAAAATTATCTGATTTCGAGAAAAACTGGTTTTAAATCACATCACTTAAATTCACGATTATATCGAAATAAATTTAAATTTTACAATTTTTATCTTTATAATGTGAGATAAATTTTTGCATACAATTAATTTCAATACTTTTAAACAATTTAATTTATTTATATTTATGAAATATATAAATTTACAGCTATAAAAATTTTATAATATGTAATCACTATTTTAATAAAATTCGTTATAAATTAAAATATAAAAAAATAATAATTAAAAATTCAATAAATATTTTAAAATAAATTAGTAATTTAAATATAATTTCTAGTAATAAACAAAGACTTTTCATAATAAATTTAGTCTTAATTAATTTTAAATTCATTTAAGATGTTTTGGTTTAGGACAAGTAATATTGCGAAAAGGTAAATCAATATAGGGCGAAATTTCTTTATATAATTCTTCCTGTCTTTTTGAAGATAATTCTTTAATACTAAGTAAAGAAGATAAAGTGTTGAAATTAAAAGGAAATGTACAAATTATAGCTTCTTTATAATTGTCTTCTATTTTATTTTTATAAAAAACAATTCCGGTATTTTGTAAGTTAAAATAAAAATGATGATATTTTTGAATATTAGATAATTTTTTAAATTTTGAAAGTAAGCTTTAAAATTATAATATTGAAAAGCCTTTCCATCCAAATAATGTTGAGCAACATTAAGATGAACAGTTGTTGAATGATTAATAATTGAAACTACATCATCTATAGTATTGACTTTGCTTTTTCGATAAAGTATTTTGATTAAACCAAAACAGCTATTACAGATAAATTTTGTATACCCAGGTATCATAAAGTTTAATTCAATTTCATCATACATACCACGACTAATTAACCATGAATAGAAAAATAATGAATAATTGTTTTTATTTTGTCTTACACAATTATCACATGTAATTATTAGTTTTTTTTCTCCACGATTATATTTTTTGATTGCATTCCAAACTAAACTTAAGGTAGTATTGACACCTTTTTCTTGTTTACCATTATCTGGCATTTCTGCTTCATTGATTACATAATTAGTTTGTTCAGTAGGGGGAAAATTTCCAGTATTACAAACTCCAAATAAATGTATTTTTCTTGGACTTTTAAAAAATAAAGATCCAACTTGTTGTGGTGAATAAGGAATTTGTACATTTTGAACCCAATCATAAGTAATATGAGAAGTGCCTTCAAAGGTTTTAAACATTACTTTTGATCCAATTGTATTAGGATTATTTTTTCCATCTTCAACTGTACATTTAATATTAGCAGTGTAATAATCACGTTCTTCTTGTGCACAATTTAAATGAGCTAAATAATTTTCTGT
Source organism: Diversispora epigaea (assembly GCA_003547095.1). NCBI lineage: Eukaryota > Fungi > Glomeromycota > Glomeromycetes > Diversisporales > Diversisporaceae > Diversispora > Diversispora epigaea. Next base: position 258,266 of record PQFF01000187.1, on the reverse strand, counting down.
ATTTTCTAATTTTTTTTCATGTTGTGTAAAATATCGAATATCTATTTTCATTGTTTCGCAGGTGTCACATAAATCAGATTTTGGAGACATAAACTGAAGTGATGGCATTAGAATTTTCCAGGTATTAATAAAAGTTGATTTAGCTATAATATATTTTTCATTCTCATACATATTTTTGTAAGCTTTTACATAATTCTGATATACTGATGTGTAATTGTAATTAGTTGGAAGAAAAATAACTGGCATGGAAACTTTGTTGAAATGGCGTCCAGGTGAAGGAAGACCATGTGCATTAGCATAGTTTGTTAAAAATTCAAATATTTCACATGATGCTTTGTAATTCAATTCAATACGTTTCATATTTTTGGGAGCTCTACCAGTGTTACCATGTATACGTTTCTCAAGACCCTGTTCTTTTAAATGTTGCATTACATTTTCTAAATAATTATGACTAACTCCAACAAGCATTAAATATGTATTTTTGCAAATTGAAATATTATTATTATAATAATAATTTAAAAATACCCATTTTCTATTATTATCCAAAACTTTTTTTGTATTTTCATTCTTCTGAAAAGCCATAAGTTGCCCTTTGATAACCATGTCTCGTGATTTTTTTTCTAAACTTTCGAATTCCATTCTACGTGCAAGAAACCGTTCATAGCCAATACGTTCAAAACAAGATTGTAATCTATTTTTGGAACAAACACATTTTCCAGTCTTAAAAAATTCATCTATCTTTTGTTTGACATTATTATAGACTTTATCTTCAACATAATTATTAGGATTTTTCATAATTCTTTATCCAGACCTAGGTTATTAAATTTTTTTTGAATTTCTGTATCATCATCAGTATCAGATGAAAATTCAATATCTGAGTTGCTTTTTTCACTTTCAGAACTTGAATTTGTAATAAAAAAAGTATCATTTAATTCTTCAATAGCAGATAAAATAATTTTATTTGCATTTTCATTATCAAAATAAATATTATAATCCATTTATTTATTAATATTAAAAAAAGATCGCAACGGTTTTTAACAAAAAAAGACCATCCAAAAAAATTCAAATTTCAGCCATTTTTACTAATATACATGAATGGAAAAATATATTTTCCAATAAGTTAAGTTGATCTGCATACAATCATGACAAAATCTCAAAATTCATTGGATGTGCCCGAAACCCCTTTTTGCTGTGGTGGACCCCATATAAATACTTCCTTATTTATTAATATAACAATAAAAATAATACTAAGTACAGTTAAAATTTAACATATAGATCATCTGCTGTAAAAATTTCAGACTTTTAAATTGAGAATTGAGTTTAATATTGGATGTTTTAAAATTATACTCTAAAATTTTATTCTCTCAATTCTCAATATATAAAGCTGAGATTTTTATAAAAGATGTTCCATATTTCAGGCTTTAAGGTGACTTAATAGTACATTTATTGTTAAGTTAATAAATAATCAAGTTTTTTATATATAAACAATTTTCACAATTATTTTTAAATTTTTTTTATTCTTTTAAAATTTTATTAAATTTTGGTCATTTTTATTCACGTCTAATTGAAGTCAAAATTTTTATTAGGTAACAAGAAAAATGTTGATAATTAAAGTTATAGATATTGTTTCTGGCTACAATTTTATATAAAATAATTAATATCTATCTTTAAGATCTATTGAATATGGTATAGGTAACGATCTAGGAATAATTTTATTATTTTTTGTTAATTTCATTTGAAACGTTGTTAGTTGTAGTAGTTTATTATATTATCATATTTTATTTTTATTATTAATTTTATGTTTATTATTTATTACTTATTATTATTTATTATTATTATTAAATATTATTATATTATTTCTATATTTATAAATATTAATGTAAATCACTTAGAAATTAGTACAACAAAATATGTATTATGACTGTAGATCAATAGCGTATAGTACAGCGTAATAGACAGCGTAATAGACAGCGTAATAGACAGCGTAATAGATAGCGTAATTAATAGCGTACACATTAGCGTAGAGCACAGTGTATGCAATAGTGTAATCTATTATGTATATAAAGGATTGAATTTCTCTTCTCTCAATCTTCAGTTAGTCAGTTAATCAATCAATTCTGAAAACTTGAATAACTCAGTAATAAATACTTTGTGATTTATAATTAAATAATACATTTTCTTATTAAACTATTATTTAATTCTTTGTGAAAATACCTTTTATTAATACTTTGCTGTGTGATCTTAGTATTATTATTTTGTTATAAACTATTATTCTGCTTTGTGATCTTAATAGTTAGTTTATAATTTCTTAGTGAAATTCTTTTAAATACCCTGCTTAGTGATCTCGGTATTTGCTTTAATAGTAGATAACCTGTGTGTGAACTCGTTATCTGGTATAAATTTAGCCTTGCTTAGTGTTCTGGGCTTGAATTCTTAGTGAATTAGTATTAAACTTAGTGTTTACCCTTATAAAACCTCACCCTTGCCTCTTTCGCCTTAATTCTGCAATACCTCAATTCCTTCCCAATTATACTTTAATAATAGTATAAATCCTTCAGCTTTAGTAAATTAAGTATAGTGCTGTGTGTCTTATACAAATTAATCCCTGCTAATAGTTGTCTGTTTCCGTCTTTTATTTGGAAGGTAAATCACGGTCAACAACGTAATATCTCCATGTATAAATATTCAATTTTATCACAAAAGATATTATATAATAGCTTTAGTTTAGGGGAATCTAATAAAAAGAAAGTTTGTACATTTTAGATCACTCATTGTCTTACAATTATCATTTTAATTTTAGCAATTATTTTCAAATTTTATCATTCCACAAATATTTTTGCTAGGGGAGTATATTTTTGNATTCTTTGTGAAAATACCTTTTATTAATACTTTGCTGTGTGATCTTAGTATTATTATTTTGTTATAAACTATTATTCTGCTTTGTGATCTTAATAGTTAGTTTATAATTTCTTAGTGAAATTCTTTTAAATACCCTGCTTAGTGATCTCGGTATTTGCTTTAATAGTAGATAACCTGTGTGTGAACTCGTTATCTGGTATAAATTTAGCCTTGCTTAGTGTTCTGGGCTTGAATTCTTAGTGAATTAGTATTAAACTTAGTGTTTACCCTTATAAAACCTCACCCTTGCCTCTTTCGCCTTAATTCTGCAATACCTCAATTCCTTCCCAATTATACTTTAATAATAGTATAAATCCTTCAGCTTTAGTAAATTAAGTATAGTGCTGTGTGTCTTATACAAATTAATCCCTGCTAATAGTTGTCTGTTTCCGTCTTTTATTTGGAAGGTAAATCACGGTCAACAACGTAATATCTCCATGTATAAATATTCAATTTTATCACAAAAGATATTATATAATAGCTTTAGTTTAGGGGAATCTAATAAAAAGAAAGTTTGTACATTTTAGATCACTCATTGTCTTACAATTATCATTTTAATTTTAGCAATTATTTTCAAATTTTATCATTCCACAAATATTTTTGCTAGGGGAGTATATTTTTGTTATTGTGATTTTTGGGTCTATTTTTTTTTTTTTTTAACCAATGGAGTCTTGCTCCAATAAAATTTATTAATATAAAATCTGTAAACTTTACATTTTAAATATTATACATTTATTGAAACTGACTAAAATATTTCTATTTACTGTCTGACCTATCATTACCCAGGTTAAGCCTGAGAACTGATGGTCAAAACTCCATCAGATAAAATCGTATCTATAACAATAGTTAATATTATAATAACTTTCATATTTGATTCAAGTTTCTAAATCATGCACTATATATCTTTCAATTATTTTTTTTGTTTCTTTTTCTATCTCTTTTTTTTCTTCTCTAGCTATTATTTGACTATCTCTGTTTCTATTTATTTCTTTAGTTAATTCTGTATCTATATTATCTTCTTCCCTATTTATATTATTGTTATAATTATTATTATTGCTTTTATTTTTTCTCTTTTTAACTTCATTTGTAATATTGTTTTGAAGTTCCCATTCAAGTACAGTTTGACCTCTCTATAGTCACACCCTATATAGTCACATCATATAAAAACCTCTTTATAGTCACCCTTTCACACAAAACCAGCACCTATTAATGCTATGTAAAAAATCCTCTCTATAATCACTGAGTTTTTATAGTCACACCCTTTGAAACCAATACTTAATAATGCTTTATAAAAAAACTTCTATATAGTCACAACCTCTTTATAAGCACCTATTTATTTTTTTTACCAATGGTGTGACTATATAGAGATCAGACTGTATTCCATAGACCCAAAAATCACAATTAATTGAATACTTAACTGATAAAACTTATGAAAAGACCAAAGACATAAGTATAAAAACAATTAATACAATACTAAAATCAATAAGTAAGCTATATCTATGGAATTAGATAATTAAAATCAAAGAACATTTCATCATGTGAGCTTATATGATGTAATTAGGGGGCTTATATCACATTCATTAATTAATAAGGTAGCTAAGACACTTAGAAGCAAAATAAAAGCCAGGGAAGCAGTATTTGAAGGAATTTGTAAATTTAAAGAATATTTACATGAATATTGAAAGGAAAGGTATGAAAGAGTAATTTTATAACTATTTTTGTTATTATATTTAGATTCCTATTTAAATGTTTTCGGCTGGATTTACACATATGTATTAGGTATTTCTTTTTTGTTAATTAGAGTGTGCAACATCAAATATAAGCTGATTAATAATATAGAGCCACGATGATACTAAATGGTCATAAAATGAATAATAATTTAGTAAATATTTATAATTCTAACAATACATAGCCAAATGATGAATAAACAATATTCTAAAATTTATATCACATTTGTTTTTGGTAATACCAAGCCATTTCTTTGTTTTTTTGTTATAAAGCCTATTTTTTTTTAAAAAAAACTTAATTATTTAAAAATGAACCACAAACTTTGCCAGTTCTTGTGATATTTTTTTTCACAATTGTAAAATAATTTATTTCCGTATTAGATAAAAGTAATTTTTATGAAGAAAAAGTATCAATCTCATAAAAATAATTAATAATTATTTGAATTTAAATATTTCAATTCAGTGATGATTGTTATAAATAAAGGCTTAGTTAAGTAAATTGTTTATGTCAATTTTTGTTTTAACGATTAAACCAAGCCAATTCTTTGTTTTTTTTTTATATAAAGACCTCTTATCAGATCTTTTTTTTTGTTAATTCAAACTAATTATTAAAAAATGAATTCCAAACTTCTGGCAGTCTTGTTGTTAGTTTTCATGATTTTTTCTGTAGTAATCGCAAATTCTCGGGAGACTTATAAAAGTAATTATTGAATTGATGATAAATTTTATCTGTGATATAAATTATTAATAATAATTCTAAATTAATGGGTTTGAAAAAAGATATCTCCAACTTTATAAAAGAGGTATCAGATTATGTTTTATGGAATTTATTAAATTTATACATAACTTTTGTTAACATAAAATTATAAAATTATACAGATTGAATACCTTTTGATTGTAACAGTAACATTGATTGTCAGCCTTTTGATTATACCACTTGTGTTGCTAAAACATTTTGTTGCAATTAATTTATTATCTACAATTTGTTAAATCTTCGTTTCGAATGATTAAAAAAAATATTTATTGTAAAAATTATGTTAATCAAAATTTTTTATTTGTTAACAAGGGTTTTAGATCAGTGGTGCTTTATTAACTTGGATTTTTGTGCTATAGAACAGTAAATTGGAATCTTGTTATTATTAGAAAGCAAAAGAAATCTTATACACTGTAATTAAATATCTCTGAATTGATGCATGTTAGCAATCTTTTTTTCAATTATTTATTTATAATTAATTCTAATTGTTCTTTAACGATTTTCTTGAATACAATAAAATTCTTCAATTATAACATAGTGCTTCCTAAAATATTTAAACCATATAAACCGATAGTTCAAAATGTAATAGGAAATATATACATTTCATTATTTATTCATCTATTATTTATTCATTGATTAATGGATTTTTTAAATTATATTTTAAATAAATGTTTTAATGAAAAAATTTCTGAACATTAATAAATAAAAGACAATGAACATTTAAGTGAATAATTATAATGAATTATTCCTTTATTAATAGAATTTTCTTTGTGTGTAAACGTACTTATGAATTTCAATATTATTTTTATTTTTATTTTTTTTTTTTTTTTTTTTTTT
>PQFF01000187.1:221140-251903 GCA_003547095.1 Diversispora epigaea | reverse complement strand
CTTTATAAGTAAAAGTATTAAGAAAAATTTCATTTGTAAAAAACTCTAAATCCTCTTCTTTCTGTTTTTGTTTTCTTTGAAAATTTATTTTTTCCATCATTTTTGATATATGCAAATTTCCCTCTTTTATATTTGATGTTTTGTCAATCTGTATTTTTGTCCTTTTATCATTCCTTATTTGTCTTGTTCTTTTATCTTTATTAGTTATGCCATTCTTTATCTCCCATTCAATAACCTTATCACATCTTTCTTTCCATATCTGTTTAAGTATTTTCTGAAACTCTTCTAAAACATCTATGATTATTTTATTTGCCTTTGCTTTTTTGTTTCTACAAATCTTTTTTACTTTTGTAACTAAAATATTGGGTATAAAGCCTTTAATAACATCGAAAAAACTTAAGTCTGAATAATTTTTTGATAAAGTATAATCCTTCTCATATGTATAGTTTAGAATATCAACTTCACTTACAACTTTTTTAATTATTTTAATGTCTATACCAGGTTCTTCCTTCTTGATTTTTTCAATTAAAATCTCTTTGAATTTATTAGTTAAGTTCTTTATTGGATCTATTTGCCCTTTTCGTTTGCATGTGAAGACATGCATATTATCTTCTTCCACCAATTTCTCACATAATATACATGATGAGCTGCTATATAAATTTGGTTTATGTATATATCTTTTTGAAAGAGTTGGCAATTCTTCACACAACAGTTTTAAAGCAAAACTTCTTTTATTCGAATCTTCTTTGTTTGTAATATCTGATGTTATCTTACTGGGATGTTTGGTCTTGAATGTTAAATCCCAATCTATTTCTCTACATTTTGTATTAGTCATTATGTATTTGAATCTTTCCTGATATTTAAAATTCAACATCAATTTAAGTCTATTAATTTCTTTAATTGCATCTTTGACAGGTGTTTCTATTGGAGTAAATTTCCATATTGGTATGAAGCTACGGTCTGTTATATTATTGTAATTCAGAGATATTGTTGTGCCTTCGAAAATATTATTTGTGATGCCTTCTATAAATCCTGGTATTTTAGCTAAGGAGTCCGCGATTTCATTGTATTTATCTCCTGAGTGTGCTTTGACTTTATGACAAATTATCTTTAGTCTTCTTTCCTGTACAATATCATTTATCATTTGTAAAATTACTGGATTTTTATTCTCTGTCCATATCTTTCTTGTATTTATTTGTTTTGTAATTATTTTTATATTTTGTATAGCACATGCGCTATCAGTATATATTATAACTTTGGACCTTTTTGGCATTACTATCAAAGCTGTAAATATTGCCATTAATTCTGCCCTCGTTGATGATGGAAAATTTTTTATATTACCATGAAAAGTTAGTCTTTCATAATCTTTTACTTCTGGTATAACCCATCCAAAACCCATGATGTTTTCTGTTAAAGTTGTTTCTAAAGAACCATCTGTATATACTTTAACCTGTTTTTATTTTTAAGTTTTTCTTTGATATATATAAGCTCTCTTATGTTCTCATCCTCACAGTTTATCCATTTTTGTATTTCATGATATTCACTTTTTCTCTGATTATCTTCCTCATCTATTATGTTTAATGGGTTTAATGGAATATTTAATGTATCATTTTCTTGAACATCTTCTTCATAATTTTCCATTATAGCTGTCGCCCTGTATAGATCTTTAACATTCATTCTTATCCTATTCTTGAAAGATTTTGTCAGCGTGTTGGATGTAGATTTCTTTGAATATATTACTGGAATTTCAATCTTATCTTCTTTGTTTTTGTCTAGTCTATATACACATTCCTCATTGTTTTCCCTTGTATTTATCTCACAACCTTCACATGGTAAAAGTACTGATGTGGGTTCCAAGTTTGTTGTTACAATATTATAATGTTTCAATTTTTGTGTATTTCTCTTATCAATTACTTGTTTTCCCATTTTATACTCTTTTCCTATTATTAATTCATTATTTTCTTTGTGTGCGATCCATAGTTTTTTTGTGGATACATGTTTTTTTGTTAAGTTATTAAAGGTATTAAGATTATGTTCATAAAGATTTCTTAACTTGTCTTGTATCATGTTAGTTATATAATCTTTTTTTTGGTCAATATAAGTATACCATCCTGGTGGCTTCCCTCTCTTTGGACGTGTAGTTTGAATATGATGCCAATCCAGTATGTCTTTAAAATTTAAATTCATTATTTGTTCCACAAACATTATTCCATTTTCCCTTAAGCCTTTATGTAATAATTTTTCTTCATATCCCAGGTCTTCCCATAATTGTTTAAATGTATATTTGCCCCCACTAGGGATTGTAATTATTGATTTTCCTTTGCATGTAGATTCCCATACAATTAATTTTTCTTTTGCTTTGCTTATTATCATTGCATTTAGATTAAAATTGTCTTTTATCTTATATACCAAATTCTTATCAAATATCAATTTATCAGTCCATAACCAATTTTGAAATTGTTGTAATCTTATCTTTGTTGATTCTCCTAATAAATCATCTCTATTTATTCTATCGTTAAAATTTTTTATATGTAATTGTAATTGTCTATCTTCAATATCAAATATATTATATCCTTCTTTCAAGTGAAAGATACTGTTAATTGCTGTTTGTGCAAATCCAGCTTTATGTTTAAATGTCTTAAGACATATTGAGTTTATTTTCTTACACATACTTGTATTTAAGTAAACATCATTTAAAAGATATTCTATTGCTGGAAAAAGCACGTGATTTATTATATATCTTGCTCCTTTATCTGTTATTTTTGCCCTTTCTACCATTCTACATATGTTTCTAGCTTTCTCTTCAATTAATGTTTTTTGATGACTCTTCTTTCCATCTGCTGAAATCCATATACCTAGTATCCTTACATATTCATTTTTTTTGTGTGCTATTATTTTTTCTTTCATAAATTTAATTGAGTTTATTCTATTCTTATCTTTTTTATTTATAAACTTTCCCTGCTTCGATATTTTATGTTCCTTTTTTGGATTTATGCATATTAAATGAGATTTTTCTGCATTAACTCTAATGCCTGTGATATTTGAGAATTCTTCTACTTTAGTTAAAATATTTTTGAGTTGGTTCTTATTACTTGCTATATAAGTTGTATCATCCATATATGCAAAAGAATTTATTTTTATACTTTTTATTTTTCCCATATCAGTTCGTAAATCTCCATATTGTGTTGTTTCCATTAAATATCCCTCTTTCATATTCTGTATTCTTTCTAATAGAGGGTCATAATATATCCGCCACAAAAGAGGAGATAAAGAGTCCCCTTGCTCTATTCCCATTTTTGGATTAAAAGGGTCTGTGAGACCATGGAAAGTAATTACTCTATTAGATCTTGTTACTGTTAGTTTATGTATAATTTCAATAATATTGTTAGGTATTTTAATTCTTTCCATGCTTTTTTTGAGTATATCATTATTGATAGAATCGAAGGCTTTTGAAATATCTTGTGATAGAATCCATATTTCTTTTTTATACTCTTTTGCTTCTTCTATGCAGTTGTTAAGAATATGTATTGGTCCTTGTACTGAGCCTTCTGGAAGACCTGCCCAATTATTTTCATTTAAAATTTTTTGTTTTGTCAGAACTTTACTTAATCTATTGTAAATCCCCTTAGAAAAAATTTTCCTTGCTGTTTCTAGTAATGTAATTGGTCTAGTATTCCACATATTTTTTTCCCAATCTTTAGGTTTTGCAATTGGAAAAATATACCCCTCTACCCACTCATGGGGTATTTCTCTACTTTGTAATATATGATTAAAAATATTAATTAAGAGTTTTAAAGTTTCTTCTCCCATGTGTTTCCACAGTTCATTTGTTATCATCGTCGGACCTGGTGCTTTTTTGTTTGGAGTTTTTCTTATTATTTTCTGTAATTCCTCAACTGTAAACTTTTTATTTATGGAGTTGTACCATTCATCTTTAATGTTTCCTTTAACTTTATATATGTCTTCCCAATCTCTGTATTTGTCAATTGGGTCTATATGTTTCTCTGTTATCCAATTTTTAAAGGTATTCTTAATTTCTTGTTTTATTTCTTCAGGATCTGTGATAACTTCTGTTTCNCACCCAACTTTCCTAACTATACTATCTGTTACTATCTTAGGCTTCTCTCTTTTTAAAACACTATTTAAGTAATTCTTTTTATTTTCTTTAAAATTTTTTTGACGATTTAGTATATTCTCAATAATTGACTTGTGTTTTGTTTCTTTAATTTCATTTCTAAAAATTTTCCTTAAGGAATAATATGTTTGTCGAGTATTTACTATCCATTTTGTGAGCTCTTCATTACTTTTTATTAAAGGATTTTCTATTATAAAATTATATTTGTCTTCAAGAATTTTAATTTTTTCTTCTACTTTTTGTGCTATTTGGGGTTCTATATTGTCTTTTTTAAAAATTTTTTGTCTGCCCCATTCATATATTTTTCTTAGTATTATGATTTGATTATATGATTCAAAATGATTATGTAGCTGTTTTTCTTCTGAATATCTGCCCATTGTAATGTATTTCTTTTTTGGTAAAATCTCATTTGCCACTTTAGATATGACATTTCTTAAAAAATTCCATTTTTCTTCTACTGATCTATGTTGAATTTCCAAATTATATTTTATATGTTCTTCTATTTCATCCTCAAATTTCTTCCAAACTTTGTTAGATGTATTTTTATAATTAAATGATATTCTATTTATATTTTCTGCATTTTTGATTCTTCTTCCATTTTGATATTTGTCTTGAAAAAGGTCAAATTTTAAATTTAATAAAACTCCTGAATGATCACTTTGTGCTATTGAGCGTGTGTCTATTATTATAGTATTTAACATGTGATCCAGTATATTATCTGATATCCAGATTTGATCTATTCGACTTTTTATATCATTTGCTTTATTTCTCCATGTGAAATCTTCTGTTTGGTTTTCTGTTTGGGTATTTGTTTTTAGAGCTTCTTTATAAATTCTATATGCATCAGTATAACTATTATTTAGCAGATATCTCAGAATATGACTTTCTGGTTTGTTTGATCTTAAATTAAATGTTATATTCTTATTAAATCTATCTAACCTTGGATTGGGTGTTGCATTGAAGTCTCCTATTACAATTGAAAAATGTGTTTCTCTATCTCGGTGCTCCTCAAGCTCATTAATTATCCATTTTGAAATATGGGATCTTTCTTTGCTTTCTGTTGCATTTGCTGGGTAATATATAAGAATAATTTGCATTTTGATCTTTTTTTTAAATGCCATCTTGATTGATATAATATTGCCTTTATATTTTTTAGTTTTATAAATGTGTTTTGCCCATTTACTCTTGATCATTAAACATAGACCTGAACCCTTGGATTGTTCACTATCAGCCCATATATAACTATATTCATTTTCTCTATGCAGTGTTTGATTTATTATTATATCTTTAAATATATATTTACTGTTATTACTATTTTTATTTACCCATGTTTCTGTTAAACCAATAATATCATATTCATTTTCAATACAAAAATTAAGCCAATCAATCTGTTTTAGAGTATCATTTATTCCTCTTATATTCTGTGTAAATATTTTAAAAGTTTTTTCATCAGAATATGGCCCGTAACCTCCTTTATTGGACTCTCTGTAGCTCCTTCCCTTTAATAGATTAAATAGGTACTTTTCTTCTTTTTTTTTATTTATTTTCTTATTTTTAAAAATTTTTTTCTTATTTTTATTATATTTTTTTTCTTTATTTTCCATATATACTATCATATAATATTTATATAAAAAAAATGTATTAATTAAACCCCCATAATATATATATATCGTACCTAACATATTCCAAAAATTATTCCTATTATTTAAAGTTAATGAGTTACTATCTTGAAGATATAACTCCTTTTTTTCTCCAGATTTTTTTAATTTATTAAACAAAGATAAGATTCCCAACACTTGGGAATTCTGGCTCTGGTAATTTTTCCATTTCCACAAATTCTTTTGGTAAGTAACGAAAAAAATAATATGTTTTTAATACATTTACAGTTTCATTATATTGTTTTTGAGTTTTAATAGGTAAATCTATTTTCCAATCCTGTCTGTTTCTGTGTTTTTCTTGTAGGTCTTTTATTGTTGTTTCTAAATTGGGTAACAAAGGCTTTCTCACATAATCTGAAATAATCCATTTGTCTGGTAATAGCTTAAATTTGTAATACTTTCTTAATTTTTTTATCTCTGTTTTTAAATTAATTCTTCTAATTGGCAGTTTAATTCCAGAACCTGCTTCCGCTGCCTTCATATCTTCAGGTAATGGTATTCTTCTATCTAATTCATAATTTATCCATTGTTTCCCTAGAGGCACTTCATAATCATAGAGTGGGTATAAGAAGCGAGATAATTCTCTCGCTTCTACAATACAGGTTGCTGGAACTTTAATTTCTTGTGGTATTTGAATTTGTTTAGGTGAGGTTGGTAGATTTGATCTTTGATAAAAGTAATTTTCTGGAAGTTTTTCAAAGTTATAATGTGTACCTAATTCTCTTAATAAGTCTTTAAATGAATAATCTTCTGTTCCTCCCCTTTTCCATGGTAGATATTTGTTGCAATTTAAACTTATATCTTCTGGATTCTCTGGTAAATTTGGCTTTTGTGACTTTTTATGGATGGTAAGTTAAAATAATACTCTGGTAATTTCTCTGGTATTTTGTAATATGATTTAAGCTGAAATCTGATTGCGTTTAGATTTTTTAATTTTCTTGGATCTGTTATAGGAAAGAGGTTTCTCACTTCCCTTCTTAAATCCTGCCAGTTTTCTGGCAATGTTGGTTTGGAGACAAAGTAACTCTCTGGAAGTCTATCGACATCATAATACTGTCTCAAAAATGCAACAATTTCTTTAATTATTTGTCTATTTCTAATTGGTACTGTATGTGGTAACCCATCAAAAATTCTCTGTGGAAGTTTTGAAAAATCCATTGGTAATTGTCTTCTTTCTACTTTAGCAACTCTATTGCAATATTCTCGGACTTTGTCAAAGTTAAAATCTGCTTTGGATGGTCTTTCTCCTCTCTCAAAAAGTAACCAATTTATATGTATTATTCTGTTTGCTAAAGATCTTCCATCCAATTCATTTAAGTTATAACTCCTTAAAGCTTTCCATGCAAAAATTATACGTACATTCTGTCTAATTTTTCTAATATTGTCAGTTCCAATATTGAAATCTATTTTATGTTTATCCTTATATTGTTGTATAAATCCTCCTACCAAATTTTCAAAAACGTTGATATATTGTGGTTTCTCATCATATCTTCCATAAAATCTTTTAAAAAAGTGTAAATCTCTTATACCTTCATTTATTGTTTTAATTAAGATATGATCCTCTTCACTTGTTTGTAATTTTTTCTCACATTGGAACAAAGCCTCAATATACTGTACTGTAAGGGAAGTATTACTAAATACCTTAGGTAAAATTTTATAATTATCTAAATCTATTGATTGATCTTCATTTTCTTGTTCTATAAGTTCTTGTGTGACTGTTGCATCTCCCATTTCTGTATCTGAGATTTCTGTATTTGTCTGTGTTAAAATTCCCTCCATACTGTCCACAAAATCTTTTACATTTTGTGGTAATATTACTGAATTATCCTTACTATTTTCATTATCATTATTATTGTTGTTATGCATGTGTAAATTAAATGGTTTGTTTGTATTACCTCTTCTGGTATTAAATTTTGTGTACTCTTTCCTTTTTGTATTCCCATTTGTTGTGTCGTGTCCTTGTTTATCGTATTACTACCCCTTTGTTGATCAAATTCAGGGTTAAGCTGATTTTCCTTTCCCAAATTATTATTTGTTTGATTTTTATCCTCATCATATGCTTCTTCAAAAAGTGCATACTCTTCTGAAGATATGGGATATAAATCACTTACAGTCTTAAATTCTTCCCATCTTATGTATCTGCTGTTGATTCCAAATGCACCTATTGTTCCAATTCTAACTGTAACAATATTTTTCTTTTTGTTGCGAATAAAAAATAATGTAATAAAGTCTGCTGGTCTTGTTTCTAAAGCCTCCTTTACTTCAGTTTCATTATCATAGTATTCTTTTGAAAAAATATATTTCTCAGGATATTTGCTCATTGTGGGTAGTTGGATAAGGTTTTTTGTTGCACCCTTAATAATTAAAACTTTATCACTCTCTGTTGGTTTTAAAAATAATTTCACTTCTATTTGATTGTTATCTTTGGGTTCTAAAACTTTTGCTCCTATGAATTTATATTCAAGGTCTCTTTCTCCTGTTGGAGGACTCTTTCCTCTTAACCACTCCATTAAAATTAAAATGTTAATATGCTCTATTGACTGTAAAAATTTAAAATTTACTGCGTATTTTTAACAAAAATTTGATGTGCGGGAAAGAGTTCCAATTAAATATCATTTCAATATTATTTTTATAATATTCTATAATAATTTAAAAATTGAAAAAGGAAGATATAAATCTATTTGAAAAAGCATACAAATGACGCTCTGAACAAAAATACACTTAATAAATATTAAAAATAAATATCAGAGGATTGAAATTAACTAGTTTTCTTAATAACTTTAAATACTTCATAATTAACAATTGAGAAAGAATTTGTTGTTCTTATAGGTTTTTCATAATCACCATTACCAAGATTATAACTATACATATTTTTATTATTTAATATAAAATTAGAGCTAGAACTATACATACCAAGTCCATTTCCAAAATATGGATCATAATTTGCTTAATTTGATTTACTAGCATTCCAAATTGTATTCTCTCGAATTTTTATTCTGCTAAGGATTGAATTTTGTATACCACCATTTTTTAATGAGAAAATAAAGCTATCACTAGTTTTTCTACACCCATAATTATCCGCATCCCAAATTAAAGTATTATAACCTCCAAGGATTTCATCTGTTCCTTTGACTTTCATGATCAATACAGTACTAGCTTGACCATTGCAAATATTCCAAAAAGTTTGAGGCTCAAATTCCTTACGCTTTCTTATAAAATTAATCAAAACTCATATGGAATGTTTGTTAAAGAATAAATACTTGATTTATGATCAATCCAAGAGGAAATTTTGGCTACATGTTCGTAAGTAATAATAGTAGAAAATAGATTTGTTGGTTTCGCTATGCGGGTAGGCAACTCTTGAACAAAAATTCTTGGTGGTAAAATTATTGATTCCACTGGTTGATTAGAATCAATCAGATATTGTTCCAAATCATTCTATAAATGTTTATCAAGAATTTTTTGTAAGGCTTTGCTTTGTTCAATGCATCAACACTAGGAATATGAAAATATCGAATTAGAGGTAGGCATTGTTGAAGAGTAGTTTTTAAAGTTTCAAAATTTTCATGAGTCCATTTTTTAAGGTCTACAGGTAAAGTAGAATTCTGAGAAGTTCTCCATTTAATTAAATATTCCCAAATTATCACCTTTTCAAGTTGCAAAGCATCTCGTTTAAGAAGAAATACCAATGCAGATTCTCTAAGGGAAGTAAAATCTCCAGCATCAAAAATGAGTGATGGATATTTTGCAACAATGTCATTGCAAAATTTTTCTAAACCTTTAAAGTTATTTCCACTAAAAATTGAATGATAAACTAGAAAAAAATTTGACTTTAATCAAGAACTTTTAGTTTCAATAAAGTGATTTTCTAGTTTTTTTGTTAATTTTTTCGATTTCAAGTTCATTAGCTGTTATCATTAAATTAAAAATAAACTTTGTTTCTACATTCTCTAAATCAACAGTATCACCATAAATATATCTTATGAAATAAAATAAAAATTATTAATTTATTTCACTTATTATCATTATCAACAATCTGATTTTTATTAAAGAACACTTAAGAATAATATCAAAAATTTCATCTGAAATATTTGAAATAGTAATTTTCTTGATATTGTTTTCATTTAGGATGACATTTTTCAATTCTTTACAAAAGTAAAGTGAGCAATGCTTTAACATATTAGGGTATGCCATAAAAAATTTCTCATTTTTGAATGTAATGAATACATCTTTATTACTAAAAAGTTCAATAATATTAATAAAATTCTCAAATAATTTATCAAAAAATTTCATAGTCATTTTTTATTATGTAAAAAAAAGTATAGACAAAGAACAATAGTTGTTATGTGATGGTTACACATTATTTGTAAAGAATTTGGTCCAATAGTTTAAAGTGAAGTAAATGAATAAACGGGAACAAATTAATTAATCACACTGGTCGAAAATTTATAAAACCTACACCTATCAGGCACCAGATAGGTGTAGTATCTGTGCTTAATATCATACATATATCGGGTACCCAATAGGTGTGAGAAAACATTTTTCACACAAGTTTTATAAATTTTCAACCAGTGTCAGTTATGAGATCCACTGGTTAAATGGAAAAAAATAGGATGGTTTTATTATGAATAAGATTCCGATTAATGGCTAAATTTGCTAAGATTTATTAAATATAGGCAGTCCATTTTTTCTAATTCGTGATTTATGAATTTTCACAAATAGGATGTCCAATTTATGCATATTTGTGCCATCAATAGGATTCCAATTTTTGTTCATTTGACCAGTGATCACAACATTATTAATCTAGTCTCCTATTCTTACAGAAAATGACATAAAAATTCCTGACTACACTTGATTTATTATACTTAAAAATATGTAATCAATCAAGTATTGGAAAGTGAACTCGTAGTTCAAACCATTGGTTAATTTCATCAAAATAAATAACTGAAATATTATCAAAAATGTATTGAGATAAAGATCCAATAAAACTGCAACAAAAAAATTTTACTAATTTTATTTATTTTGTTTTATCTGCTAATTTAATTTTTTTTTTTTTGTATTTTTCATTCCTTTTAATTTAATTTTAATTTAATTTCATATTGATTATTTATTCTATATATTTTTATGCATGTCAGAGAATAATAATAAATGAATAAATAACAATAATAATAATAAATAATAATAATTATAAATGGCTGCAGTGAAAAAGAAGTAATAAATAATGATAATATAATGTCTGATGTTGTGTAATACCCTTTATATATATATTTATATATCTTTATTAAGATTTAGGTTTCATTTATTTATTAATCGTATTTTAATTAGGTTCTTGTTTTTTTTCTTTTTTACATTAATTCTCAATTGGAAATTTCATGCAAATTTGAGTAAATGAATGAAAAAAATTGTTTGTTCAAAAATTATTAATAAAATTTTGAAAATATAAGGATCTTTTTTTTTGATTTGTTTATTTAATTGTACTTTTTTTTAAAATTTACACCATTTATAAGACATATTGTCACTATATACATATGTTCCCAAAATTGATTTTTGATTTTTGAGATATTTCATATTTTTGAGATTTATACAGAATCTATTTTATATATGGAAGTAAAATAAGTACCTAGTTATATCTTTAATCAAGGAATTTATTTGGGTGATCAAAAAATTTTGGGTTTTAAGTAAAATAATTTCATCTTTTATGAAAAACTATTTTAACTTTATTCCCCAAAATTGTAATTTTGGGACCCCAAAATAATTTACCATACAAATATAATTGTCACAGGAGTGTAGAATATTTCAAACAATTTCTCAAATCAGTCTCACAGTTTGCATCACACAAACAAATAATAATATGCTCTATCTGCCAGTAGGTCACAGCTAATACAATCGATTTAACTGGCCTATCTTGAACAGATAATAAATATAATAATAATAATTAAATAATAATCAAATAATCATGAAGGCACAGTGAGTAAGGTGGAGTAAAAGTAGTAACACAGTATTAAACAATATTTAATAATATTTTGCAATATTGTAACACAAAGTATAAGTTTATTAAAATATAAAATATAAAGTTTTAAAAGTAAAATATCATTCAATGACAAAAATATTGTTATGTGTTTATTTTTCTATTTAAAAATTATTAAAGTATTTTGAATTATTCCAAATTATTTTTAACTAATTAATTACTAACTGTTAATAAAACTAACTCTATTGCTGAACTTTACTCCCAACAAGCATAGAGAAGGTTTGTTTTTATTGGTTAATGATCAATAGAAACACGGTTAGTCAAATAATACTTGAACAAATAGGAATTTAATATTCAAATCAGGTGATTAAAGAAAATTATCTTTAAATTATTTAAATTATTTATATATTGGCAATAAAAATATCAAAAATATCTGAGTTTTTATAAAAGATGTTTAAGACATTACATAGAATTTAAATATTTATGTATGTGTTATTACAGATTCTATAAATTTAATAAAGGTATATAACATTATTAAAATGAATATTTTTTTATATAAACTCTGGAACATGAGATCTCAAGATCTCAAATATTCAAATACTTGAAATAATTAAATACTTAAATACTTGTAATTATTATTTGAAATTTAAAATAGTTCAAAAATAGTTATAAAATTTTATATTAAAATAATAGTTTTAATAAAAAAATTTAAAAATAATTAAACATTACTTACATTACTCACTATATAGTCTATTACTATTAAAAATGTCTTCTATATAAACTTTCCCAAAAATTGGCTCTTATTGGATCTAAATAGAGAAAACGAAGAAATAGTTTCAAAGAATTAATAATAAAGTTTCATTATCTATTAAGTAGTTGTTCTGGTAACTTGGAATATGAGCAACTAAAATTCAATTGAACCTTATTGCAAAATAAGTATAAATACTTGTGTAACACGTTGATCAAAATCTAGACTTTCCCTATGCTCTCCCAACAACAGTCGTATTTATACTTTCTCTTTTGTTTACACTTCATCCTTCATCTTTGTACTTCATCCTTCATCCTTTGTGCGTCATCCTTCATCCTCATCCTTTGTACTTCATCCTTCATCCTCGTGCGGCATATTACGGATGGTTACACAAATTATCATCTAGATGACAATTATCTGAATGTTCATCTAGTGACACAAATTATCATCCCCCGTCATTTCACCTGATTACCGCCACAATATATAAAAATGAAAAATATTATAATAAATATGTATTCACTTTTTATTACCACAAATTAATTGCATTATTCACAAGTTTCTATTTTAAAAAAATAATAGTTAAATTAGATAGTATAAATAAATAAACATAATTATTAAATATGCTTTCAACTTTTTTTTTTCAGCATCACTGAGTCGATTATTTCTTTATATATTTATATTATTTATTTATTTTTATTATTTAAAGCTTTAATTACATGTTTGAATACTTGAGAAAGTAAATTTTATTTTTAATATAAACATATTTTTATATTTATTATGCACATTTTGATCTTACCCTGTTTCTGTAATTTCGGGTTCATTGAATATTACTTACCTACCTGAATTTGCGGACGCTATGAATTATTTTTCTAAAATATTATTTCTTAAATTTTAAATAATATTACTTGAAAAAGAAAAAAAACAATTATTATTTAATAATAAAAAATAATATTTTATTGCAACGAAACGTGAAAAGCATTTTAACAGATTGGATTTTTTGACAATATCACTTTCAATTTTTCAATTTTTAATGATTTACGCTTCAAAGCAGCAATACACCAGTATATTATTTTTCTTTAAAAAACACTTTGATAAATTTTCAAAGCTGCATTTCACTTATTAAGATGTATATAAGCTAGCACAGAATTAAGAAAATTTTCATCAAAGGGAATTGTTTAATAAAAAGAAAAGCGAAAAAATTAAAAACAAAGAAATGAAAAATCAACGAAAAGATAATTACCAAATTAAAAAGAAAAAAAGAAATACTAAAATAAGAATTTACAATTAAAAAGGCTGGACTGAGTATAATTAAGAGATATAAATGATATATTTATTAAAGAAATTTCTGAATTTTATTTTATCTATTTTTTTTTTAATTTGCAAATAAATGCAATAAGTATAAACATTTATCATAAATACGACTTTTGGAATTATTGATTAATATCGGTATTAATTTTTTTTTTTTTTTTTTTTTTTTTTTTTTTAATCCAACGGAGCCATGCAATAATAAACTTTATTATACAAATTTTAAACTCTTACACAACGCTACGCTATACAAATTAGATTACTAATTTATTTAACTAGACTAACTTATGAAAAAAGAGAAATGCAAATTGCGCCTACTATTACTATCTAGAAATACATTCAATTAAGATGCATCGCACAGATCGGCCCATCGTTGCCTGAATTGTTAAATTCCTGCAACTGATATCCATGGCTCCATCCAATACTTAAAGATTAAACTAATCAATAAGGCATTAGATAGAACTTTTTATGAAACACCCCACATAAAACCTAACCCAGGAACTGTACCCAATCGATACAGCAAAACTGTTATTTGATATAACTTGTATCCACAATATTTGTTTTAATTTCAAATAACCTTAAAATTCTTTAAATCTTTTATGTTCCCCGCAAAATAACNTTTTTTTTTTTTTTTTTTTTTTTTTTTTTAATCCAACGGAGCCATGCAATAATAAACTTTATTATACAAATTTTAAACTCTTACACAACGCTACGCTATACAAATTAGATTACTAATTTATTTAACTAGACTAACTTATGAAAAAAGAGAAATGCAAATTGCGCCTACTATTACTATCTAGAAATACATTCAATTAAGATGCATCGCACAGATCGGCCCATCGTTGCCTGAATTGTTAAATTCCTGCAACTGATATCCATGGCTCCATCCAATACTTAAAGATTAAACTAATCAATAAGGCATTAGATAGAACTTTTTATGAAACACCCCACATAAAACCTAACCCAGGAACTGTACCCAATCGATACAGCAAAACTGTTATTTGATATAACTTGTATCCACAATATTTGTTTTAATTTCAAATAACCTTAAAATTCTTTAAATCTTTTATGTTCCCCGCAAAATAACCCAAAAATAGTATCTGAACATAGCTAGTGTTCCCATACCAGGCCTTTTACCCCAGCCCAACCCATCCGGATATCGATACAAGGCAAAAGCTATGTAAAAATACTATATAAAATAAAACTACTAACAACTACCCAACCAGCAACTAACCCTCTAACACTTCAACCAACTCAAGCCCCTCAACAACTAACTCTCCCAAGACCAAACCGCTTTTCAACGCCTACACCTTGGTTCCTTCCTAATTCCCAACACAACGAAACATTAAACTGGAATAAAATCATGACCAACGTTTCTCGTGACACAAAATATCTAAACCTGTTAACCGACCAGGTTGTTAATCCCACAATATACACCGTACAGTGGCTCACATAATTACTGCAACATTCAAAAAATTATTTTTATTGTTTTTTTTTTCATTAATTTTAATAAAATTTTTAAAAAATTTTTATATTTTTATATTTATTTAATATTTAAATTATTTTTAAAATAGTGATTATCACGATTATCATCTTGTGTCACCTGATGTTAATCGATTTTGTTTATTTTATTGTTGCAATTTTTTTGCGGTTTTATTAAATAATTTTTATCATTAAAAAATAAACTTAAAAAAAATAAAAAAACTGTCCTTACTATATTAAAATAATTTTTTCCTCCAATCACAATAAACCAAATTTTATTTAAAAAACAACCACATGACACAATTATCTACCGAAAAACAAGCTAAAGTTATTGCACTTCTTGAAGAAGGACTTTCCACCTATTACATCGTCCACGTCGAAAAAATCCACCATACCACCGTCTACAGAATAAAAAAAAGAGTAGAATTAACAGGTGGCTATAAAAATAAACCAAGACCAGGACGTCCTCGACTACTTACCGGCCGAGATGAACGAAAGGCGCTTCGTTTAATAACGTCCAACGAAGCTTCAACGGCAATTCGAGTTCGAGAGCAGCTCGAAGTGGAGGAAAATATTAAGGTGTTCACTGAAACCGTACGGCGAACACTTAGAAGAAACGGATTAGTAGCAAGAACAAAGATTAAAAAGCCTTACCTTAAGAAGACACATCGAAATCGGCGATTTGCCTTCGCGAGGAAGTACCGCCATTGGACAATTGAAGATTGGTCTAAGGTAATTTGGTCAGACGAAAGTAAATTTAATATTTTTAGTAGTGATGGGAAAGAGTATTGTTGGAAGAAAGTGGGAGAACCTTTAAGAGACTCTCATATAAAACCAACTGTGAAATTTGGAGGTGGGAATATTATGGTATGGGGGTGCTTTACTTCACTTGGTGTAGAAAACCTCTGTAAGATAGATGGGAAGATGGATAGTGAACTTTATAGAAGAATACTTACAGAAGATTTTTTAGGAACACTCTCTTGGTATAATCTAAATAAAGATGATGTCATTTTTCAACAGGATAATGACCCCAAACACACTGCTAAACTTACAAAGGAGTGGTTTGAAGAAAATAACATAGAGGTACTTGAGTGGCCAGCTCAATCACCAGATTTAAATCCTATTGAGCATTTGTGGGATGAGGTAGACAGATGTTTGAGGAAACTTCCTGTAAAAGTTACAAAGAAAGATGAGTTGTGGGAAAATATTCAAGATGTGTGGAATAATATTGATCTTAGTGTTTGTACTAAGTTGATCAATTCAATGCCAGAAAGAATACAAGATGTGATTAAGGCAAGGGGAGGGTATACAAGGTGGTAATATACAATAAAAAATTAGAATATATATATTTTTTTATTATATTTATTTTATTTTTTTTTAGAAAATTAAAAAATTTAAATGTTTTAAAAAAATCACATATATAATGCAACATAGAAATTTTAAATAAATAAATATATTTTTAAAATTTTTTAATTAACTTATAATAGATTTTATATTGATATAAAATATAGAACCAAGTCTATTTAATAAATATAAATTTATTGTTATAAGATTTATATTTCTTGAGTTATATTAGTTTGAAATTTTTTTTTAAAGTGTTGCAGTAATTTTGTGAGCCACTGTAAGAGCTACCACAAGATTCAAGTTTTTTATGCCCATAGATGCATAACTTTGAAGGTCCTCACATGTCCATACCTTATATAGTACAAACTCGATGTAAGTGTTACCCCCTCCTTAGTTACACAAAATATTCAGCCCATCGCACAACTCCCGTTATGTCTAAATTAAACCGGTCCCTGCATATGTTTTTCCTTCTTCAGAATAACACTCATGCAGGTGTTACAACATACCCCTTAAATTATACCTCAGCCCAGCGGACAACTGACTGGACCCCCCCGGAAGATTTTATAGCCACCTCCAGGCAAGAGAAACCATATTTTTCGATAAGGCTTTTAGCATAAAATTAACTAACGACTCAACAGATGTCTACCAAGCCTCCGCCCAATAATGCATATCTGGCCTGTTCATAATAACTGAAGTAGAGATACCACAAGAGTAAATAAAATGAGACCATGTTATATCCACATTAGCAAAGAAAGGTCACCCGTTTCAAAACATCGAACCACCTGGTTCAGTTTCTCGTTTGAAGTTGAGGTTCTTAATATAACTAACTCCATAACATGTTAAGTAAAGCGAAGTTGATGAGATTTTGAGGAAAGATTACTGTAAATACAGGTGGAATAAAGAAAGTGATAAAATTTTGTTAATAAAATTATATAAAATAATTTATGAACATTTTTTTGGATGGTGGTTGTGGAAAGAGTTTATACAAAAATTTAATATCGGTATTAATTTATATTTTCGTTGTTCACTGTTCATGGCTTTTCTTAGGCGTTTCAATACAATTTTAAATTTTTCAAATAAATTGATTCTATATTTTTTATAGGAAACGAGGAATGAATGAATTATACATTAATCATAATTAAATAACTATTGAACTTTTATAAATATCTTCAGCAAATCGATATCACTGTCTACTCTCTAGATGTTTCATTAATCAATGTTGTTTCGATAATTATTCTTAAAATAAATTAATATTTTTGTCAATGCTTTCCATCGAAACTTTCTAATGGTAATATCTCAATTTTAGATAATTGATACTGATTTGTCGGATAGTTTTTCTTAGATTAAATCAATATTTTTGTTGCTAATGTTTAATCATTGAAATTTGATAATGGTAATGCTGATTCAGAGGATAGTTGAAATTTCCTCTCTTAAAAATTTAAAAATATCTACAAGTGCTTTTTTTTCGAATTCGAATATTTTCTGCAAATGATGAATATTAATATAAAGAAAAAGTAAATGTAATAAAAAAAATAAATAAAAAATAATTTTACCTAGATTAAGGCTCATCTTTCCAACATCCATTGATAAATCTTGGCACATTTAGATATAATTCTTGTAGATGAAATACTTCTTGTGAAAGTAATTCATATACTTCGTAGCAGATTCAACTATAAACTAATAATAAATAATAAAATGTATTAATTATAAATAAATTAAAAATTCGATGTTAAAAATGTAACATCACTTCATATAATAATAATTATTATATTGTTAAATTTCATTTTACTTACTTTTTTTGTAAGCACAAAAAATTCATCACGTTAGCATGCAAAATAATCTTTCTCATCTTCGACTCTTAATAAAAAAATTTTAATGCCACAAGATTATTTCTAAATTATTATTTTTATAAAAAGATGACTCTAAATGAAAAAGAATTGCCGAATAGCAAGGTGTTTGCAGAAATGATAAGAATTTTTTTTTCCCAAGATTATTTTTTGTTCCACTCATTGGCACAGAGCAAACGTAAAGTTATAGCAATCTCACTAATTTGAATTTCTTGTCACACCTTTTTACTAAAATAAACACACTCTACTTTTAGGATCAAGCATCTATTACAAAATTATTATATTTACTATTTAATTATTGAAAGAAATAAAAAAAAATAATATGAAAATGTTCAAAAAGGATTATCAGAATTTATGAAAATTATTTTTTTGTTGATCAACCTTCTCCTAAAACTACTTACTATTTTATATCTTTTTCGAAATGTTTTCCTTCATCCTTTGTTGTCGCATCTAAACGCGCTTTTCTTATTTTCCGGAGGATAATGTACAAAGATGAATAATATATTATTCTGGATGGTAGCACACTCACCAAGGTGACACTGTCATCTTGCCATTATCTCGAAATCTTCCGTAAAATTTGTACAACAAATAAAATTTTTGAATTTACAGTGAATGTTTAGTTACTCATGTTTTAATTCATTTATAAAATCTATTGAACCTTTTTAAATTTAGTCTAAGAGATTACATTATCGGAAACAAATTTCTCATTGAAATAATAAAAAATTAAATAATCATATTACTTTGTTATTTTTATTTTAAAAACAATGCATTATTATGCAAATATTGACAAGATTAGAAATATCATTTACGAAGTGAGTGCATGTAATGATAAATAGAACCCCTTGATTAAACAATACATGCATACGATATGTATTTGGAGAATAGAATCAATTTTTACGTAATATATAATAAAGAAAGTATGAAATATATATTTTGAAAGATAAAATTTTTATTTTAAGATAATAGGAAACGGGACCCTACCCTACTCTTCAGTAAGTGGTAGGTTAATACAAGAAGGTTTAGGTATTGAATGTTTAGCACGATAATTATTTTGACATTTGTATTTTTATTAACATATTATTTGGTATATTATTTGTGTGTGTCAGTTATATTGCTTTGTAAGCGTTGTTTCATGTTATTCGTGTTTGTAGAGATTCAAAAATAAAGAATAAATTTACTTAAACATTTAATACTTATTCTTATATGATTAAATCCTAAAGAATAAATTTTCACCTAAATAAATCATAGACAAGATATTGCTGATGTAAATTTAATCCTTTCTCTTTAATATTTAATAAATTTAAGGAAATGACACAAACCAACCATTAACGATTGGAATGAGACAAAGAATGCTAAGATACCCAAATTCTAAGAGCAAATTATTTTGAGTAAGTTCAGACGTTAATAAATAATAAAATATCAGGACAAAACAATAATCACCACCACAATTAGGGTAACCAAGAAAATTACATTAAAAAAAAAATCAATTTCAAAATTTTTTTTCTGAATGAATAATTCTACTACCTTCTTTTTTTTTTAAATAATAATAATTCTAATGATATTATTATTATTTTCTGCAGACAATGATAATTATAATAAAACAGCAATAATTAATAGTAGTGGAAATTCAAAAACAGACGAACTCATTAAATATTTTTATTATTTTCTTGAATGGATAAATAATAACAATTAAAATATTTTTAAGAATAATAATGATAATAATAGTAATAAATCCAAATATAGTAAAGTTTTAATAAGACAAAATTTTGAACATCTAGATTTATCTAGATTATATGCCCAAATAATTTATTAACAGTCGTCTACTTGCTAAATTCAATTTTATGGTATGGTAATCCGTTATTTTAATTTTAATTCAAGAAAATTCACAATTTCGTAACAATTTTTCCATAAATTTTTTGATGAATATGAAACGTAAAAATTTTAAAAAAGACAGGTGGGGAATGGGATACCAGACGAAGAATAACATACTCCTCCACAGCAGTTATCATTTACCATAGGACATTGCATGTCAACAGCAATACACGTTGTTATCGTGGAAGTAACCAAGGATAAAATGGTATAAAGTGAAGTAGAGGTCGTAATAGTTGTCATAGTAGCGGCCAAATTAGTTGTAGTTGTTAATGTTTTTGTACAAACTTTTGGACATGGCAAGTAAACAGTGGGTTTACAAAAGACGATCTTTGTGTGTTTATTTTTGAAATAACTCCCATTTCTATCAAGATTGCAGATAACGTTATTGGACCTCTTTTTAGGGTAGAGCGAGGTTCAATGGTAAATGGGGTGATGGTGATGGTGGTAGTAGATTCTAAGATAGTTGTAGAAATGGTGATAGTCAAACTGGTGGTGGTGGTAGTAGTTTTAGACGTGATAGTGGTGGTGGTGGTGGTGGCAGCTTTACAATTTCTAGGGTAAATTGTGCAAGTATAACCCCGTGTCTTGATTATAGTTGTCGTTTTATGGGCAGTAACTAAAAATAAGAATAAAAGTACCAAGGTAACTAAAGTAGCCGTTTTGAAAAAAAAGGTTCTATTCAACATTATGGAAGTGAATTGAGAGAAACTATCAATAAAGTTTATAGTATCATGTATTTATATCGAAATTTACATGCGTAATTATTGGAACGTACTTAATCGGATTTACCGTAGAATTCTCAAATGAGAAAAGAATAAATTACCTATCCTTAATATGGAAATCTCGATAATATTGTTGGACAATAAATCAATTTTCAATGAAACAATGAATAATTGTTTATTGAGAAACATTGTAATTAAATGGATGAATGTGGCGTTATTTCATGTTATCGCACAGCATTATTGACAAATTAATAATAATATTAATAGTGCTAATAATAATGAAGCTCTTTGATTAAACAAACGATGCATAGAAAGAGTGAATGTACTTATACATGAAAATATAAAGATTAAATTTTTATTTTGGCTTTTCAAACACAATAATAATAATAGTCCTATAAAGAAATAGTGTAGTTACATAAAAAAAGAAAGTTTTTTTTCACTGTAGGACTCAGGCCGGCAGTTCCCGTAAAGGAATGGTAAGTGAGTGTAAATTTAAGCAAGTCGTATAGTGTTATTAATAATTGGAGTAAATTAAAAATCAGATGATGTTCAATGATCATTGTGGTCGTATGTAGCTAGTACATGCTCGTATTTGTTAGGTGTTACGGATTTTGTGTTAGGTTAGTTAAAGTCGGGGTTAATTAGATTAGAAGTAAAATTTGGTCAACGGAATTTGCTTTATATTTCGGGTCACAGGTATAAAATATTATTTTGTGTTACGTACGATAATATAATATAGAAAATTAATCGTACAGTCGAATTAATTTCAATTCGTACAGTACAAAATAGCGTTTCGTACCGAACAGTTTATCTGTATACCCATCGTACAGATCACCTAACTTCTATTCGTACAGTACAAGATAGCATTTTCGTACCATACAGTTTATCGTCATACTGATTTCTGGTGATACTGGGGTAAATTCTAAAGCCGTGTCCAATCATGTGATCTAGTTAGGGTTAGGTTGGCTTATATAATAGACTGGTCTTCTTATTTGCTCTAAATCATCTGATTTGACACTGCTTTAGAAGCTTCCCCAGTATCACCAGAACCATTTTCACCCCCACGTGATTTTAAGGTCGGATCCGATTTTGCAAAACCAAATAAAAATATTTACACGTGTCTATAAATTATTATTTTGTATTTTTTTTCGTTCTGTGTATGAAAACATACCTTTACTATTAAAAACAAAGAAAAGGTAATAATAAAGAAAATAACAAGTTTTATATACTTAATATTATTATTATATACCTGTTTTTTAATACTTAATATTACTGTCATATACCTGTTTTTTATTAAATAATTTTTCTTACACGTTTATATATTACTTTTTTAATATTAAATTTAATAGTTATAAAATGAGTTCCAGTTCTAGTTCACTTATAATAAATGAAAATATTAATAATAGACAACAGTTTTGCAAAGGATGTGAAAAACATTTACCAGTAAACTTATTTACTATTAACGGAAAATTTTATCGTACTTGCAACACCTGTCGCACTCAAAATAAAACAAGAAAATTAAATCAAAAAAAACAAATAGATGATCTAATATTAATTGATTTTCATGATTTTCATGACTTTTTTGCTGAAAAATTTGAAAATCTAGAAAATACAAGTAATAATAATAACAAAGAAAATATCAATAATAANCGTACAGATCACCTAACTTCTATTCGTACAGTACAAGATAGCATTTTCGTACCATACAGTTTATCGTCATACTGATTTCTGGTGATACTGGGGTAAATTCTAAAGCCGTGTCCAATCATGTGATCTAGTTAGGGTTAGGTTGGCTTATATAATAGACTGGTCTTCTTATTTGCTCTAAATCATCTGATTTGACACTGCTTTAGAAGCTTCCCCAGTATCACCAGAACCATTTTCACCCCCACGTGATTTTAAGGTCGGATCCGATTTTGCAAAACCAAATAAAAATATTTACACGTGTCTATAAATTATTATTTTGTATTTTTTTTCGTTCTGTGTATGAAAACATACCTTTACTATTAAAAACAAAGAAAAGGTAATAATAAAGAAAATAACAAGTTTTATATACTTAATATTATTATTATATACCTGTTTTTTAATACTTAATATTACTGTCATATACCTGTTTTTTATTAAATAATTTTTCTTACACGTTTATATATTACTTTTTTAATATTAAATTTAATAGTTATAAAATGAGTTCCAGTTCTAGTTCACTTATAATAAATGAAAATATTAATAATAGACAACAGTTTTGCAAAGGATGTGAAAAACATTTACCAGTAAACTTATTTACTATTAACGGAAAATTTTATCGTACTTGCAACACCTGTCGCACTCAAAATAAAACAAGAAAATTAAATCAAAAAAAACAAATAGATGATCTAATATTAATTGATTTTCATGATTTTCATGACTTTTTTGCTGAAAAATTTGAAAATCTAGAAAATACAAGTAATAATAATAACAAAGAAAATATCAATAATAATAATTTAGAATTTAAAGTTCCTGTACTGTAGATATTACTACTATAGATGGTAATTCTAAAGAAAAGGCTATTAGAATTGTTGAAATAATATCTGACGTAGATGAATATATTTGGATGTAAGTAATATATTTAAATTTATTATTGTAAATTTAAATGCAGTAAATTAACGATTTTATTAATAATCTAGATATCATGAATCTCATAATTTCAAAAATTCCAACTCTGTATCCTATTATTATTATTGTTCTCAGCGTGAATGTTTAGCTCAGAATCCAAAAAAAAATTCTGATATAAAAAAGCAACGGGATAGACAAGCAATGGAGCGATTTTCATGTAAAGGATGTATTAAAATTACTATTCATGAAGAATCTAATTTATCTGAAATAGAATTTATCCATATTTTACATTCACTACGACCAAATATTTCAGTATCATCTGAAATTAAAGATTTTATTTCAGATAATATTGATTTACTTCCTCGTGAAATTTATAAAAAATTAATTGAACATGACTTGGATATTAATATTCGACAAAAACAAATACATTTCTGGTGGAATGAACTTGGTAAAAATCGATACTTTCGTCATAAAGATCCTTTTATTTCTGCACAAAAGTGGCTTGAAGAAAAATTCCATCAGATTATATTTCAAAAAGAAAATCCCAAATCCTTTGGATTTTTAACTGAAATGTGGAAAATTTTATTAAATTCTCAATTTAAAATAAATGAAATTGGTGTTGATGCTACATGTAAGTAATTTTTATTAAATTATATAATTAATTTACAATAATTATTTATAATAAATTATTTATAATAAATTTATTTTTAGATAATACAAATAATTTAAAATTTGAGCTATATGTAATACATGCTAATATTGATGGAATGTGATTTTCATTGGCATATCTTTTTTTAGAAAATGGGAATTGTGGCAATGGAATTCGTACAGCAATTTTAATAGATTTTTTTTTGGAATTGAAGACTCGTGGACTTGAACCTGAATTTTTTTTAACCGATAAAGATTTTGCTCAAATTTCAGCAGCCCAGTTTATCTGGAAAGAAATAAAAGTTCAATTGTGTCTTTGGCATATTAAAAAAGCTGTAGAAGCAAGATTATCAAATAATAAAAAACCACAACAAATCAACTATAATAGTATAGCTGCACATCAACAATTTTCATTTATTGACCCTTTATTTAAACCAATGTCAACTCAAAATAAAATAAACTTTTGTCCAAAAGAATTACGCTCTTCAATATGGAAGTTAATGAATAAACATTTACATCAACACCCACTTATTCCAATAATATTTTTCTTAAACTTTAATTTGGACAAAAGCGGTAGAAGAAATATATAATTTTTGTGTACAACATTTTTTACCGTGGCTTTGGATATATCTATGGAATGAATGGTATAGTCAAGAACGTTGGACATTGTGGTTTCGTGCAGGATATGACAAAAAAATTTCAATTTTAAAAACCAACATGTTTGTAGAAGCACATTGGAAGGTTTTGAAACGAGATTTTTTGTACAAATTTTTTCGTCCACGTTTAGATTTAGTTGTATTTATAATTATAAAACAAGTAATTCCACATCAACAAAGAAGATTCGAACAAATATTTATTTTAAAACAGGAAAAAGCAGATTGGCGAAAATCATTTAAAAAAGAATGGAGAGAGGTTTCAACACGAACAATAAATAATACATATTTAACTGATATTGATAAATGGATATGTGGATGTCCGGCATTTTTAACAAGCAGATTTCTTATCTGTAAACATCTTGTACAACAAAAAGAAGCAGTAACGGCTGAATTTTTTAATCAAGTTCACCGTCACACACAATATCCATTTATTTCTCTAATGCCAATAATTAATTTTACAAACGTTGCAAATATTACAAATATCAAAAGTCTTGAAGATAACAATTTATTATCTGAGGATAATGATTCAGAATCTTGTGAAGAATTGTATAATCATCTTATAAATATTATGGAAGAAATACTTGAAATTCTTAAAGGTAATATTTAGTATTAAATTTATTTATCGATCAATTTATAATTAACTAATCATTATACCACTATAATTATTTTAATAGACCAACAAGCAAAGCAAAACTTAAGATGGATAAAAGGAATTGAAAAAAATTTCAAACCATTAGAAAAAATGTTATCTAAAATTACATTGTATAAACGTAGAAGAACAATACCTCGAACTTATAAAGATCATTCACACAATACTTTATTTTTTGATTAATAAATTCTAAAATTAGAATTAACATTTTATGTAATACATTAATATAAATAAACTAAAAATTAAAGTTTTGAAAAATTTGGTTTGCAAAAAAAAATGATCCGACCTGAAAATCACGTGGGAGTGAAAATGGTTCTGGTGATACTGGGTTAGCTCTGCTTTAGAGGACCCACCAAAAGAGTTTTGTATTTGTTTGACAGGTTAATATTGTCTTGAAGCGGATTAGCCCGTGTAAATCGTTTCTTTAGTACCTGAAAAGAATGTTTTATGATTTTATTAAATATACTTATTAAAGATTACCTAATCAGTATATATTTTGAAATGCTGATCGCTTATTGATCGCTTATTGATTGCGTGGATCCAGTCGTGAGGAATTTTACGTATTACCATGTGTTTGTGGGAAAAAAATTTTATAATGTTGCTTCGATCGTTGATTTGAGAATGATAATTTAATTTAAATTTTTTTGATTTATTTTAATTTAAATTAAATTACTTTACAAAGATAAATTTCTTCGAAAAAGAGCAGGTGAATTATCTTATTATGAAGTTTGATACATTTATTTTATTTTTTTTTAATTTAGAATGAAAATTTTCTCGAAAAAGTATCTTGAACTTTTTTAATGTTTTTTTGAGATGTTGAGAACAATCAAATTGTTTTATTACGTTGATTTTTTTTTAATTTATTTTAATTTAAATTAAACAAACGAACAGAAATTGCATTAAAAAGATAAATTTCTTCAAAATGAATCATATTACGACGAAATTTGATATATTTACAAATTAGGTGAACAAAAATTTCTTTAAAAAATGTAAAAACTATATATATTATATTATTTAAAAATATATAAAAATAATTTGCAAAAATATTTTTAGAATGCGATGATTGAATTAATACATCGTGATGTTTTCTCCTTTTTTACAATTATTAATTGACACATGAAATACACGAAATTTTATTTTGTATTACTAATTTATTTTTCCTTCATCAGTGAGATTCTCAAGTTAATTGGGTTTCTGAATATCATTTTCCTAAAGCTACTTCCTCTATGGTTTTATAATCGATTGTGGCTAAATTTTCAGCAACAGATTTGCAGAAACCAATGTCCATTTTATATTTTAGTTTAAAAAAGGTCACATGAAATTGCAAATTCGCATAGGAAGCCGAGTAATAGAGGTCTATAATATTCCATGAGTGAATCCAGATGGTGATAGATGGTGATGGTATGTGTTCTCCTTGTCAATAGTGACCTGACTAACAATGAGCTTAATAACAATTTTTTTTTTTACAAAATAATAGTATACCAGAACTCCTCTTAAGTACATTGAGTTTTTTTTTTATTTGTAAACTTTCCTGATAAGTTAACGACATCACCTTCTGAAAAATCTTTAATATGGTCACTTTGGTTAAAATATTTGTAGCTAAAGTCTATAACTTCTTCAAAATAGTTCTTGAAGCTCACTGTTCTTAAGAGAGAGCATATGTTAAGTTTTTCTTGTATGAATTTATGTATGCATCAGTTATAAGTGTCAAAGATATTGAAAGCAAAATAATAAATTTATTTTTGTTATTAATTGAAGAAGGAATATGAATGTATTATTTGTAATTGTGGAAGTGGGTAGTGCCAAAGAAAAAAAATCAAACTCTCTATTTATCATATTCATAACAATGGATTACATAATTACAATAGAGATAGAAAGTATCTTTTGTTTTCTGGTCTGGGTTATATCTTTTTTTTATAAAAAAAAGGAATAAATAAACACATTCCAATAATAATGAAGTTGAATTGCACATTCTTCAAATGATTCACGTAGTGGGGCCTATTTATATATTATATGTTAATTCACATGGGAATGTGGGTATTAATGAATATGTAAATAAATTGAATTATAATAATAAAATAGCAATAATAATTAAAATAATTAAAATAATAATAATAATTAAAGATTACATACCAAAATTCGAATCATTTCATCATATTTATGCTATACCTATCAGTAATAATTTATAAATAATAATCGCATAAAAATTATTATATACAAAACGGTCTGGAAAAACTACTGTAGAACTCAGATCAGAATCGAAAGGCTACAAGAAAATAAAATAAATTAATAAAATAAAGTAAATCAAATTAAATTAATAAGATAAATAAAAATAAATAAATTAAATAAATTAAATGAATCAAACAGATAAATTAAATTAAATAAATAAATCGGATCGGTGAAAATAAGTAAATTAAATAAATAAATAAAATAAAGAAATTACCTCTATTGGAGTCACTATTCAATTCTTTAACAAACACTGATAAATGCTTCACCTACGTTTTTTCGTCATAGTAGCTTTCTATAAAAAACAACACATTAGATATTTTTAATAATATAATAAATACTGTAATAATAATATTTATTAATTATTAATCATTGATAATTAATGATAATAAAATAATAATAAAATCAAAATACCTTCTGTAATGAACTATAAATTATGAAATGAAAAAGTTTATCACAAGTATTATAACTTAATTCATAACTCATCGAAGCAACATATGGTATTATCGTATCAATATTTCGACCAAATGGATTACAATAATTCTCTATTTTGAGTTAAAATCAAATTTAAAAGTCAAGTATAGTGAAATATTTAATAAATTAGATCATTCATTCATTCATTATTATTATAGTTAAAAAATAAAAAACAGAATATAAAATTTAGATAATTCATTATTATTTATTATAATAGATAATAAATAGTTTGGAGATTTTTTAATAGACAATAATTATTATTTTTTTCTTTTTGGATTTTTTTTTGGTAAAAGGGTAATATTCATAGTGTCAAGTCACCTAAAAGTCACAAGATGCACCTTGGGAATGATCGATTTATTCCTTCGGCGATTACTTTTGTTTTGTCATACTTTACGGTATCTTTGATGCTCATTTTTGTGAAAGTCCTTTCTAAAAAAAGCTTCAAACCTTAATTAATTAGAAGAATCAACACAGTAACTCGACACTATGATTACAGCGGATCCCTTTTATTTTCATTCTTCTCAAAAATGAACATAAAAAATAATTATTGATTGTTTATTTCATTTTTCCAAATTCATGATCATTACCTTTTTTCAAAAAAAGCCTCAAACTATTATTTATGTTAAAAAAAAGGAACGAGTTTATAAAACCAGACTTTTTATTAAGAAAAATAACTATTTTAAAAGTTTAAATTAAAATTAATATTAATGACAGACTAAACAATAGATTAATGAGCTGAATATATTTCTAAATTAATCTAACTATTTTTGAGAAAAATAAAAAATTTTCAAGAAGGCAACGTTATCCTCGTAAAGAATTGAAAAATCTGTACCAATTAAAAAGTGTTTTGTTAGTGTGATAATGGCATGGCCACATCACAGGACAGGTAAGGGTGATGCGAGAGAAAATATAAAAGAAGATTAACAATAAAGCTACCAAAAAAGTAAAAATTTTGCTTTTTGACATTATTTTTAAAGTTTAATTAATTGAATAAATTGAGTAATTGCTTTGTAAATTGTATTTTAATGTCACAAGAGGAAACAAATAATTCATTCTTTTATATTTCGTTGACATCTAACATGCTTTTCAGAAAACCAACTTAATTCGATGTTTTTATCCGCTTTCACAAATAATAAAGCCTAAATTCTCGTGGTATGTAAAATAGAAATCCTTCCGGATAATAATAAAGATCTTTCGAAAACTTTATTAATAAAAAATAATCGAGGACAAATTTATTTTCACTAATACAGTAAATCGTAGTCTTGTTTATTAAATAATATGTTATTAATTAATTTAATTTCTAATATTTTCCGTTTCCTTTCTCTTTCAGCTTGTTTTTACATAGTATGGAATACGTAAATGTATTTTTGTTGTTGTGATTTTTGGGTTTATGAAATACTTTTATAACTATTTTTGTTATTATATTTAGATTTCTATTCGGTTGGATTTACACATATATAGTGTTCGAAGCCGAAAGGTCATTAGTCGACTTAGTCAATTTAGCTGGCTTAGCTGGCTGATTTTTTGAAAATCGGCTAAGTCGATACTATATAGGGTAATTTTTGATTTTTTTAGCTGATTTTTTTTATTAAAAAATGGCAGAATTTTTATTAATTAGCAATGTAGCAGATGTGCGCGAGATATTTTTATTTTTTATTAATTAAATAAAAATAACAATGAAAAAGATGAAGCATTCAAATATTTTTTTGATCGAATATATATTTTTTTTATCAAGTTTATTATTGATGAAATGTAGACAACCTAAAAAAAATCTAGACCAATTCATGTCTTATAATGGTCCTACTGTAACTTTTTTTCGAGAGGTAAATATATTTAATTATCTTGTAAATAATTAAATAATTAAATAATTTAATAATTAAATATTAAATAATTAAATTAGAGAAAATCAAGTCCTCACATCGCATGGTAATACGTTAGCTTATAATGTAAAAGATAGTATAGATCAAGGAGATATTATTTCTCCCCTTTTTTGGCAGATTTTTTATGACCCATTAGTGCATCGGATAGCAGAATCTAAGTTGGGTTATACCATGAAAGAAAAATGGATTAGTAACCTACACTCACAATCAAAGAAGAGACTTAGTGTGCATGCCTCTGTGGCTGCCTATGTGGATGATACGAATTGGATCGCCCCTAACAAACGAAATATGGAAGAAATACTCACAATTGCAAATGAATTTTATCAAATGAACGATATTACAATTAATAAAAGTAAATCATACCTGATTGCCATCAACGTAAACTCTCAAACCAAATTGGAAGGCTTGCTTATGGGAGACGAAACTTTATACCCGGTGGCAAAGGACTACCCCGTTAGATCACTTGGGGTTTACGTTACGGAAAATGGTTCCAAACAATTTCAAAAGGATCGACTTAAAAAGTTAACAAATTACATGGCCAATATTCTTAAAGGAAA
>PQFF01000187.1:210530-221033 GCA_003547095.1 Diversispora epigaea | reverse complement strand
ACCAAATTGGAAGGCTTGCTTATGGGAGACGAAACTTTATACCCGGTGGCAAAGGACTACCCCGTTAGATCACTTGGGGTTTACGTTACGGAAAATGGTTCCAAACAATTTCAAAAGGATCGACTTAAAAAGTTAACAAATTACATGGCCAATATTCTTAAAGGAAAGCCCATTACAGATAAACAAGCAATTTATATTTTTAATGCAGTTGTAATACCAATGCTAGAGTACAGTCTAAATGATATGACGCTTTCAAAAAAAGAATGTTTAAAGATTACAACTAAATTCATCTCGATGATCAAAAACAAGGCGTTACTGCCCATTACGGCGCCAAATGCTCTAATACATGCAAAAGAAGCGTATGATGTATGTCATTTGTGGGATCGTCAGTTGCAAATGCAAAGCAATAATTTGTTTAATAGATTGAATGATAAAGGTATGTTGGGTTGCTCCACGCGGGTACGCTTACAACACCTCCAAAATTCTTTTTGGTCAGGACAAAGTATAACTGAATCGTTATTCACAATGAAAACTAAACGGGGACGGTCCCTGCTAAACGATATATTAGTTATTTGTAAAACACATGATCTGACATTTAANGATTTTTTATGACCCATTAGTGCATCGGATAGCAGAATCTAAGTTGGGTTATACCATGAAAGAAAAATGGATTAGTAACCTACACTCACAATCAAAGAAGAGACTTAGTGTGCATGCCTCTGTGGCTGCCTATGTGGATGATACGAATTGGATCGCCCCTAACAAACGAAATATGGAAGAAATACTCACAATTGCAAATGAATTTTATCAAATGAACGATATTACAATTAATAAAAGTAAATCATACCTGATTGCCATCAACGTAAACTCTCAAACCAAATTGGAAGGCTTGTTTATGGGAGACGAAACTTTATACCCGGTGGCAAAGGACTACCCCGTTAGATCACTTGGGGTTTACGTTACGGAAAATGGTTCCAAACAATTTCAAAAGGATCGACTTAAAAAGTTAACAAATTACATGGCCAATATTCTTAAAGGAAAGCCCATTACAGATAAACAAGCAATTTATATTTTTAATGCAGTTGTAATACCAATGCTAGAGTACAGTCTGAATGATTTGACGCTTTCAGAAAAAGAATGTTTAAAGATTACAACTAAATTCATCTCGATGATCAAAAACAAGGCGTTACTGCCCATTACGGCGCCAAATGCTCTAATACATGCAAAAGAAGCGTATGATGTATGTCATTTGTGGGATCGTCAGTTGCAAATGCAAAGCAATAATTTGTTTAATAGATTGAATGATAAAGGTATGTTGGGTTGCTCCACGCGGGTACGCTTACAACACCTCCAAAATTCTTTTTGGTCAGGACAAAGCATAACTGAATCGTTATTCACAATGAAAACTAAACGGGGACGGTCCCTGCTAAACGATATATTAGTTATTTGTAAAATACATGATCTGACATTTAAGTTATCCAAAAATCTTAACGACAACCTATTAATTAAGGGGGGTAATATTACAATAGAAGAGATATTAGATGATGAAAGTCAATACCGGTTGATCAGAAAAAGTCTGCGAAACAGGCAACTGATATTTTTGGAACAGTTAGTTTCACATAATGGTAAAATACTCTTACACTGGCAAGAGATTACTAACAATGACCGACGGGGCCCTAAACCTGGTTGGTTCAAAACGCTTGAAAACAAATTATTAACAGATACTAAAACACGAGTCTTGTCGGCAGAAATGCAGGCAACTTTAGGTGAACGATATAATATATGTAACTGGAATATTGGCAAACAAAACAATAGTATTAATTGGGTAGCAATACAAAATGATGAAGGAACTCACCCACTTATTGGAAAAAAGAGAAAAATGCTTAATAAAGATGAATTCACAATTCAACATCATACCAAAGAAGTTAGCTCACAGAGCTCGGGAAACTCAGTTTTGGAAAAATGTACGGGTTGTGCCCAAGGTGACAGGAGCCTTGTTGCCAATCTTAAAAATCAAGATGTATGTCTTATCAAGACGAGTATGGCAAAATCCGTTAGTATAAACGTGGTTAGAAGTGTAGTGTCACTACGATCAACTCCAGATCGTTCAAATAGACTCCGACTTCGCTCATCTCAGAACGCCATTAGAGACGGTATCAGTAAAATTATAGAAGATTCATTACCAGTTGGTTCAATACGTTCCATAGACCCTCCAACTGTTTATATTAGCAACAATGCACGTGATAGAACAACTATGTTCGCGAAATTTCAAAATTTCTGGACACAAGAAAACATTCAGACTAAACTTGATGACATTCGCTTAAAGCTTTCTAGTAGTATGTCAATTAGGATATATACGGATGGATCCTTAATTAAAAAAGATAATAATAATTCACACATAACAACAATGGGTTGCGGGTGGTGTGCATTCGACGAAAATGATACAGAGTTTAATTTTAGTGGTAAAGTAGAAAATTTCACGTCGTCAACACGTGTGGAACTTATGGCAATTCTGACGGCAGTTTATGCTACCCCAAAGCGTTCGAGGTTATGTATTTTTACAGATAGCCAGGCAGCTATTGATGCTATAGCTAATGCAGCTACCAACCCAAGAAAAGCACATAGGAAACTTAAAAATTGGACAATTGTCAAAGCTATAGAAGAAATAGCTAACGTTCAGAACTTAACACTCCGGTTGGAAAAAGTTAAAGCGCACTCGGGAGTTATCCACAATGAAACGGCAGATAAATTAGCAAGAGAAGGTTGTCTTAAACCTGTATGCTCTCCAGACTTGCAGTCTTTAACATCTGTAAATGCAGTGAGTTGTTAGAATACAGAAACAATTGAGGAGCCTTTAAGACATTTTACTAAAAAATTGGGTAAGGCCAAACACTCGATAAAATGGAGATTGCTCAATCGAAACATCTCTACAATTTCTGCTTTTAAAAGTAAACAGATTCAATGGGAGTCGTCATGGAGAACGACAATGCTTTCTTATATTGATCACAATGTAACAGATAACAAGGAAACCCGGCAAAGAGCTTTTAATGTTAAATTATTTAATAATGAACTGCCCACACTAGAGAAGTTAAAGGACAGATTTCCAAAGATATATGAAAACGATTCTTGCATCCGGTGCAACCTAGAAAAAGAAAATCAAGTACATGTGTTGACATGTCCAAAAAACTTAATTGATATACACTCATGCAGAAATAAACTTATTAATTTGTTAGTAAGCAAGACGACTACCGTAGCATGTGGGGATACGTGCAAAAATATGTGCAAAACACTAGAAGCATTAAATGAACTTCATATC
Organism: Diversispora epigaea; assembly: GCA_003547095.1. Lineage (NCBI taxonomy): Eukaryota > Fungi > Glomeromycota > Glomeromycetes > Diversisporales > Diversisporaceae > Diversispora > Diversispora epigaea. The sequence goes on along the minus strand of PQFF01000187.1, from coordinate 217,717 downwards.
CCCCGAGATGTGAGCACGCGAGACGCGGACCATTTATCATTCATTGATGTTATGTTGAGATTGATCCCGATAACTGTATATGATATAGTTTTGCAAAAAGTTGTAACACATGAGTTGGCTGATCAAATAATAGACGACGTATTTGTTCAATTTAAACTCTTCTTACATACTCATATATGGAAAGATAGATGTACAGCAGTTAAAAAGTGGGAAACTGAGAATGGAATCAGTAATAATAAATGGAAAAAGAAGATCCGTAACGAGACATGTGATACAATAGTAATATCTCAGACCAATAATACAGATGACAATAGTGTACTCAATAACAATACACAAGGCGTAACAAATATTATAAATAAAAACAATCATAATTATAATAGAGGCAAAATTTCTTTTTTATTTTCATTAAATAGATTTATATATAATCATATTATCAAAGATAGCTGTAATTGGACTTGGTTGTATAAAATAGGTTGTTCGGCAGGGCCTTAACATGCTGAGGGCAATTGTTATTGTCAGGCGGTAGGTTGCAGGCATGTCCCTTCGGGTTAGTCTGAGTCTCATCTTTAACTAATAGTCATTAGAATAAGTTATGTATCTTATGTATAAGAAACTTTCTGTTTTTCTAATTAATAAAATTTGAGGCGAGGCCTCGCTGAAACAAAAAAAAAAAAAAAAAAAAAATATTAAATAATTAAATATTAAATAATTAAATAATTTAATTGCCGATCCGCCACTCAACAGGTTAAAATGATTGACAAAACCGGAATGTAGACAGCCGCAAAAGTAAAGTATGTCAATTTCTAACCAAATCGTCCGAAATTTTTATTGAAAAAACCTTGCGATTAGGGGTTTTTTATTCAAGTATATAATATAATTTTTATAAAGAAAAAAATTTTATAAAAATTCTTAAACATTGCTAATTGACCAAAATTTTAGCAAAATCCCGTCACTATTTTTTATTTAATAAAAGTATTAGCTAGAAGTCTCAAAATTATTATATAAATACTTTCAAACATATATTAATAGATTTTTTAAAAAAAAGTAATTCAAAAGATATGGAATATTTTACAAATTAAGATTAGCAGCTTTAAATTTTATAAAAATCGTTTAAAATTTGCGAAAATTTCTATTTCTGCATTTTCAACGTTAAACAACATAATGATTATAAAGTTTCAAAAATTTTCATTCTAATGCGCCACTCCTTAAATATGTATACTAATACATATAAAATATTTATTTTTAGATTATTAAGATAGAATTTTGTCGATCATAGTTATACTAGCTAACCCGTTTAGTGGCGGATCGTCAATTAATAATTAAATATTAAATATTAAATAATTTTTATTATTAGAACAATAAGAAAAAGAAAAAGACTTAAATCAATGAAATAATTTGTCTTCTAATCTTAATAACTTACATAATGAGAATAATAGTAATCTAGAATTAAATAAAAGTAATAATTTTAATGATAAAAATTTAGTATTGGATATAGATAATAATACTTTAGCATTAGGTGGGAGGGATAATAATAATAATGATAATAATGATAGTGATATTAATAATAATAATTTAGCATTAGATATCGAAAATGATAATAATAATATGGATAATGCTTTAACATTAGATAGGAGAAATGAAGATGATAATACTTTAGCATTAGATGGGAGGGATATTATAAATGTATATAAAAATTTTTATTAATAATAAAAGTTTGATTCATACCCAATATCACCAACAGATTTTTCACCCCCCACGTGATATTTCTAATTTTGCTGAATTTGTCTCTACAGGTGATGAATTTCTAAGTCCCTATAAAAATTGATATTCGAAGGGTGTGACACATGATGATAAATACACTACCCTAACCCTAACCCCTGCGTAGGGGGTGAAAAATCTGTTAGTGATACTGGGGTAGATTTGATGTTCTAATTAAACACATGTCTTTCACATGATTTTCACAAGGCGTGCTCATAAATTTTATTTCTATATTAAGAAATTTTGGCTTTAGCCGACTAAGCCAGCTAAGTCGATTTTAAAATATAGGCTTAGCCGGGCCGATTTTTTTAGACCAGCTTAGAACACTACCCATACGTATTAGATATTTCTTTTTTTGTTAATTAGAGTGTACAACATCAAATATAAGCTGACCGATTAATAATATAGAGCCGCGACGATACTAAATGGTCATAATATGAATAATAATTTAGTAAATATTTATAATTCTAACAATACATAGCCAAATGATGAATAAACAATATTCTAAAATTTATATCACATTTGTTTTTGGTAATACCAAGCCATTTCTTTGTTTTTTTGTTATAAAGCTTATTTTTTTCTAAAAAAACTTAATTATTTAAAAATGAACCACAAACTTTACCATTTCTCGTGATATTTTTTTCACAATTGTAAAATAATTTATTTCCGTATTAAATAAAGTAATTTTTATGAAGAAAAAATATCAATCTCATAAAAATTACTTTATTTAATAATTATTTGAATTTAAACATTTCAACTCAGTGACGATTGTTATAAATAATAATTGACCAAAGGCTTAGTTAAGTAAATTGTTTATGTCAATTTTTGTTCTGACAATTAAACTAAGCCAATTCTTTGTTTTTTTTTTATATAAAGACCTCTTATTAGATCCTTTTTTTTTTTGTTAATTCAAACTAATTACATCCGGAATTATATAGAGGCGTTCTAGGACGCTATATATACGAAACGTCTGGAGAACGCACTAGAACAGTGCGTTCTAGTACGCTATATATACGAAACGTTCGGAGAACGCACTAGAACGGTACGTTCTAGTACGCTATATATACGAAACGTTCGGAGAACGCACTAGAACGGTGCGTTCTAGTACACTATATATACAAAGCGTTCGGAGAACGCACTAGAACGGCATATTTAATACGCTATATGAACGTAGGTGGTGTTCGTAGGACGCTATAGATCGGTGTATTTTGGACGCACTAGAACGTTTATATTTAATTCCTGATGTATTAAAAAATGAATTCCAAACTTCTGACAGTTTTGTTGTTAGTTTTCATGATTTTTTCCGTAGCAATCGCAAATCCTTGAGGAGATTTTAAAAGTAATTATTGAATTGATGATAAATTTTATCTGTGATATAAATTATTAATAATAATTCTATATTAAAGGGAATGAAAAAAGATATCCCCTACTTTATGAAAGAGTTATCAGATTATGTTTTATGGAATTTATTAAATTTATACGTAACTTTTGTTAACATAAAATTATAAATTATACAGATTGAATACCTTTGGATTGAACAGTACAGTAACGTTGATTGTCAGCCATTTGGTTATACCACTTGTGTTACTAAAAAATTTTTTTGCAATTAATTTGTTATCCACAATTTGTCAAATCTTCATTTCGAATGATTAAAAAAATTATTTATTGTAAAAATTATGTTAATCAAAATTTTTACGATTTACTGTTCTAAACATCACATTTGCATAATTTTTTAGAATATAACCTGTCTGCGTGGACAAAAGCAGACAGGTTATATCCTGTGACGTAGACGGCCTGCATTAACAATATAAATTAGGCCGATTTAAAAAATTAAGACACAACTTATCCTCTATATTATAAGATAAGCTTACAGCTTATCCTCTATATAATGAGATAAGCTTACAGCTTATCCTCTAGATAATGAGATAAGCTCACAGCTTATCCTCTATATAATGAGATAAGCTTACGACTTATCCTCTATATAATGAGATAAGCTTAGAGCTTATCCTCTATATAATGAGATAAGCTTACGACTTATCCTCTATATAATGAGATAAGCTTAGAGCTTATCCTCTATATAATGAGATAAGCTTACAGCTTATCCTCTAGATAATGAGATAAGCTCACAGCTTATCCTCTATATAATGAGATAAGCTTATAACTTATCCTCTATATAATGAGATAAGCTCATAGCTTATCCTTTATATAATGAGATAAGCTCACAGCTTATCCTCTAGATAATGAGATAAGCTTACAGCTTATCCTTTATATAATGAGATAAGCTTACAGCTTATCTTCTACATTATGAGATAAGCTTACAGCTTATCCTCTAGATAATAAGATAAGCTCACAGCTTATCTTCTAGATAATGAGATAAGCTTACAGCTTATTCTCTATATAATGAGATAAGTTCACAGCTTATCCTTTATATAATAAGATAAGCTCACAGCTTAATGAGATAAGTTTGCAGCTTATCCTCTATATAATAAGATAAGCTCACAGTTTATCCTTTATATAATAAGATAAGCTCACAACTTATCTTCTATATAATGAGATAAGCTTACAGCTTATCCTTTATATAATAAGATAAGCTCACAGCTTATCCTCTATATAATGAGATAAGCTCACAGCTTATCCTCTATATAATGAGATAAGTTTACGGCTTATCCTCTATATAATAAGATAAGCTTATGACTTATCCTCTATATAATGAGATAAGTTCACGACTTATTCTCTATATAATGAGATAAGCTTATGACTTATCCTTTATATAATGAGATAAGCTCATGACTTATCCTCTATATAATGAGATAAGCTCACAGCTTATCCTCTATATAATGAGATAAGCTCACAGCTTATCCTCTATATAATGAGATAAGCTCATGGCTTATCCTCTATATAATGAGATAAGCTCATAATTTATCCTCTATATTATGAGATAAGCTTATGGCTTATCCTCTATATAATAAGATAAGCTCAGGACTTATCTTCTATATAATCAGATAAGCTCAGAACTTATTCTTTATATAATAAGATAAACTCAAGACTTATTTTTTATATAATTAAATAAACTCAGGATTTATCTTCTATATAATAATTATTCTCTATATAATGGGATAAACTTAAGACTTATCTTTTATATTAAAATAAACTTACAGTTTATTTTTTATATAATAAAACAAAATCGTAGATTATTTTAGATATGTTTTTTATATATAAAAATTTTTTTTCACTTGTAATTTACAAATTTTAAAGTAATTTTTTACTAAATTATTTCTATTATAATTCAAATTATCTTATTCTTAACTATAAAATAATGTATGTTTCATTTTTGCAGCATCAATATTCATCAAGTTATTACAATTTAAAATTAAGTATTACGAAAATTTAAAATTTTTATTATTACTAGATTACATAATAAACTTTTTTATTTAATAATATAATATTAAAATTGCTACTAAGTAAACATAAAGATACAAGTAAAATATACATTTTGTAAAATTTTCAGAATTGTTACACTAAAATTACGAATTATATTTACGTATTTTTCTTTTAAGATTAAATCGTCCATTTAATGTTCAATTTTTGTGTAAAACATTTGAAATGTTTATAGAATAAATATTTTATCTATATCTTTATATTTACTTAATAGCAGTTTTAATATTATATTATTAAATAAAAAAGTTTATTATGTAATTTAGTAATAATAAAAATTTTAAATTTTCGTAATACTTAATTTTAAATTGTAATAACTTGATGAATATTGATGCTACAAAAATGAAACACACATTATTTTATAGTTAAGAATAAGATTATTTTAATTATAATAAAAATAATTTAGTAAAAAATTACTTTAAAATTTGTAAATTACAAGTGAAAAAAAAATTTTTACATATGAAAAACATATCTAAAATAATCTACGATTTTGTTTTATTATATAAAAAATAAACTGTAAGTTTATTTTAATATAAAAGATAAGTCCTGAGCTTATCCCATTATATAGAGAATAATTATTATATAGAAGATAAACCCTGAGTTTATTTCATTATATAAAAAATAAGTCTTGAGTTTATTTTATTATATAAAGAATAAGTTCTGAGCTAGGGCTTAGAACCGGGTTTATATAATCCGGTTTCACCCGGCTACCGCGGGTGACCCAGTTGAAACTTTCAAAACCGGGTGAAATAGGTTTGATTATTAAAATTTACGATCGAAAATAATTGTCGATCGTTGTTACATATAAAACTTTTTAATCTATAAATAAATATTAAAAACTGTAATAAGCAAACCTAAAGATGAGAATGTTGTGCATATTTAATAGAAAGGACAAGCTTATATCATTAAAATTAAGAGAATAATTAGCAATTAAAGTTTGAACGGATTTTTTATTCGTTCAAACTTTAACTACTAATTATTCTCTTAATTTTAATAATCCTTTCTATTGAACATGCACAACATTCTCATCTTTAGGTTTGCTTATTACAGTTTTTAATATTTACTTATAGATTAAAAAGTTTTATATGTAGCAACAATCGACAATTATTTTCGATCATAAATTTTGACGATCAAACCTATTTCATCCGGTTTATACTTCAAACCGGATGAAACCGGGTGAAATCGTATGAAAAAAAATTTTTAGGAAATCATCCGGGTTCATCCGGATATCTGATTTTAAGGTCATTCGGATATCCGGATGACTTATTGGAACACGGTTCCAAGTTCTATTCTGAGCTTATCTGATTATATAGAAGATAAGTCCTGAGCTTATCTTATTATATAGAGGATAAGCCATAAACTTATCTCATAATATAGAGGATAAGTCATGAGCTTATCTCATTATATAGAAGATAAGCTGTGAGCTTATCACATTATATAGAAGATAAGCCGTGAGCTTATTACATTATATAGAGGATAAGCCGTGAGCTTATCACATTATATAGAGAATAAGCCGTGAGCTTATCACATTATATAGAGGATAAGCCGTGAGCTTATCACATTATATAGAGAATAAGCCGTGAGCTTATCATATTATATAGAGGATAAGCCGTAAGCTTATTACATTATATAGAGGATAAACTGTGAGTTTATCACATTATATAGAGGATAAGTCATAAGCTTATCTCATTATATAGAGAGTAAGCTGTAAGCTTATCTCATTATATAGAGGATAAGTCGTGAGCTTATCACATTATATAGAGGATAAGTCGTGAGCTTATCTCATTATATGGAGGATAAGCTGTAAGCTTATCTCATTATATAAAGGATAAGCTGTAAGATTATTTCATTATATAGAGGATAAGTTGTGGGCTTATCTCATTATATAGAAGATAAGCTGTGAGCTTATCACATTATATAGAGGATAAGCTGTGAACTTATCTTATTATATAGAGGATAAGTTGTGAGCTTATCTCATTATATAGAGGATAAGT
>PQFF01000187.1:63526-188516 GCA_003547095.1 Diversispora epigaea | reverse complement strand
AATGAAAGTGAAAATGAAAGTGAAAATGAAAGTAATGAAAGTGAAAATGAATCAAATAACGAAAGTAGCAATAATGATAATAATGAAGAATAATTTTTTTCTTTATTTGTATATAAATTTTTTTGTTTATTTATAATAAATAATAATAATAAATAATAATAAATAAAAATAAACGTTTATCGTGAAATATAAAATTTTGAAAAAATAAAATGAAATGAAACGAAAACAAGCAGATTATTTCGAAAAGCTTCGAAAATATTTTGAAATATCTAAATTACGGAAATTTATTATACCGAAAATTTTCGAAATTTTATTACACGATAAATTTTCGGAAATTTATATTAACGTCAGTATTCCGTCATATTTTCGAAAATTTCCGTAGGTCCCGTAATATGACGGAAATTTACGCCATGTTAAATTTCCGTAAATTTACGCCTATTAAAATTTCCTGATGAAATATAAAAAATACTTATAAGTAACTTTAAAGAATAAGACAAAATACATTGCATTAGGAAATTTTTTATAATGGAGGTTAATGTAATAATTTCATTTTCAAAGGTTATTGAAGGTTATCGGATCAATAACCTTTGAAATATTATGTTTATTATGATAAAATGAAGGTTATTGAAGATTATCAATATCAATAACCTCCTCAGTATTATGTTTTATTAATAAAAATGATGGTTTTCAGTACCAATAACCTTTATAAATATTACATTTATATTGGAGATATTCGAAGGTTATCGGAGTGAAATACTTCGAAGGCTTAAGTTTAAAAAAATAATTTGATATATTCTAAATTATATATATTCAAAGTTTTATAATTTTTTATTATATATTAATTAAATAATTTAAAAAAATAAAAAATATTATAAAAAAATTTTAATATTAAATTTTCTTATAATTTTATTATAAAATAGATATGAAATTTTTTTTAAATATTAGTAAAAAATAATATTAATTCAATAATTTATTGAATGTCCTTTATTTTCAATTACACCTTTAATTTTTTATGGCATACTATCAATTAATTTAATTAAAAAATTAATATCTAAATTATTCCATTCTTCTTGCAATATTTTAATTAATTCTGTCTTGTTTTTTGGTTTTTGCTCATGTTTTCATATTTTTCTATCCAATTCAGACCATAAATTTTCAATTGGATTTAAATCAGGACTTTGTACAGGCCAAATTAGGCTATTAATTGATTTTGATTCTTTCCATTCTTTAACTTTTTTTGCAGTATGACAGGGGGCATTATCATCTTGATAAATATAATCAAAACTAATTTTATTCAAAAAAGATAAAAGATATTGATTAAGTAATTCTATATATTTTGTACCATTAATACTACCTTCAACTACAGCTAAAGGTCCTTTGTTATATTTTGTAAAAAAACTCCAAACTATAATACGATCTGAATGTTTGACAATAGGCTGTAAACAATCTTTATGATGTTTTTCATTTTTTGTATACCACATTCATCATTTTTAAATATTTCAAAATGCGATTCATCACTAAAAATAATTTTTTCCATTCATCATTCCAGTTTTTTCTTTCTTTACACCAATTTAATCTTTTTTTTGAATTTGATTTTGAAATTAATAGTTTTTTTTTAGCTACTCTTCCATATTATCCTGATTCTTATAAAATATGCCTTACAGTATCAGTACTAACTGTAATTTTTAAAGAACTATTAAATTTATCAGTTAATTCTATAATTGAATCTGCTCTGTTGTCTTTAACAATTCTTACTAATTGTCTTTTATCAGTTTCAGTTAGTACTGCAGATCTTCCAGTTCTAGAGGCATTGGAAGTTGTACCATTTACTTTATATTTTTTTAATTATATAAGCAGCTGTTGATTCTGGATGTCCCAGAATTCTAGAAATATTACTATCGCTGTGGTTTCCTTTCCAAAGACCAATAATTTCTCTAAGTTTTGGCATTTTTAATTTGAAATTAATTAATAATTAGTAAATTTTGATTGAAACTTAAAAATCAACTTTAAGTTAAGTTTTGACCAAAATTCAGAATTTCTGAATTTTGACTGAAATTTATTAATGACCAAATTTAGACTGATTTTTTTTAGGCAATCAGCCAAAAGCTGGTTGAATTTTGATATTGCTGATTTGTCTTATTTCGACTAGTGCTTATGTTTAATAATTTAAAGAAAAAAAAGAAAATGATATTTATTAAAAGAAAAATAAATAAAAAAAAAATTTAAGTTTCTTTTATATTTTATTTCTCCAGGATAACTGTTACAATTGATATAATGATGATAAAACACAATGAAAAATTATTATTATATATATTTATTTATTTATACTAATACTAATACTAAGGTGAATAATAAATAAATAAAAATAATTGGCTTATATTATTTGTTATTTTCTTTTTTAAAAAAATTTTAAAAAATAAATATATCTTGAAAAGGTGATAATAAATAAATAAAAATAATTGGCTTATATTATTTCCTTTTCTCTTTTCTATAAAGGTGTTGTGATATTTTGTTTATTTAAAAAAATAAATATTCACAAAAGTAGATAGTAAATAAATAAAAATAATTGATTTATTATTTCCTTTCCACTTATCCTGTTAAAAAAATTTTTTTTAAAAAATAAATAATTATATTTCATACAAAAATGAATAATAAACAATAAATAATAAATATTTGAACTGTGAATTTTATTTTACTTCTTTTTTTCATTATTATTAAATAAAAATTAATGATATTAAAAAAAAATTATATTTTTCTGAGGTACTGTAATAATTAAGCATCTATAATATTACTAGTTGAAATTCAAGTTTTAAGACAATTCACTAATTTTTTATTATTGTAAAAATGCGCAAATCAAGTTTAAAAGGTAATTTCTTTGTATATTTAATTAGCCACAAAATTTATTAAAAAATTATACAATATGCATATCTATTTTTTTTCCAAATATGAAATAAAAAAAAAATCAAAATTTTATTACTGTATTTATTAGTTGCAAAAAAAAATAAAGATTTTATTAATTAATTAATTTATCAATTTCTATTCACTACATTTATTTATTAAACATGTGAAAAAAAAAACATTTTATTTATCTATATCTATAATGCTATATTTATTTATTAAATTAAAAAAATTTAAATTGTTAATGATCCAATTTTTATACTTGCATTTATTGATCGTACGAAAAAAAAATTGTTAGTGAAAATATAAATGATTTATTTTAAATTAAAATTATTTATTAAAAACTTAAAAAAAAATACAAACAAATCTTGTTATATTATTTATATATTTATTTTATTTATTAGTGCAATATGTTTGTGTATGTGATAATTACATATGTAAAATATTTTTTAATGCTGTGTAAACCGTGCAAACTATAGATTCTTCTATAAACAAAAAAAATATTTCAAATATAATAATTATTATTATTATTACTTATTACTATTTTTGTCTAAGTTTTTATTTATTAAAATAATAAAAAATCTTGTACTTTATTTAATAATTTCAGAATTTTTACCAGAAGAAGATAGTAGGGTAAAAATGGGTGTTCTGGTTTAGCACTAGTCAATTTGCTATATTTCACACTTCAAAAACACCACCAAGCATATCATTTTTTTGTACATCGATTTAGGTTTTTCAAGTCATTGGAATATAATCCTATATACCATACAATTTATGACCTGAGATTTTTATTTTTCACATCATTTTTATATCAAAGTATATTAATTTTTTATATATCTAGAACATATTTATTTACTCAAATTCATATCAAAAAAAATAACAATTATTTATGATATACAGCTTGCTATTAAAAAAGAAAAAATCACGGTGAAGATATAAATGAAAATGAATATCGATTCTGATTTTTTTCCAGCTTGGCAAGCTTAAATTGCATACCAATACTAATTGATATAGTAGAATTCAATCTAAAGATATTCTTCACTACTTTTCTGGCCCACAAAAATCTAACAAAAACTATATATATATATTAAGTCTAACAAAAATTTATACCTAAGTGTATTTAAATTTATCAATATATATGCTAAATCTAACAAAAAAAAAAGATATATACACTAAGTCTAACAAAATTTATTGATATATATACCAAATTTAACAAAATTCGAGCCAGGTTTTTCACATATCAAGATTCTAATTTTGAAGTCTTAGCACGTAATCTATTATAGTACTGGATCACATAGTACCCTTTTGATATATCGAATTAATTAATTAAATAAAAGATTTTCTTAAGTATTATATATTAAAATTGTTAGACATATACTATGGTTAGAAAAGATAAGAAAAATCGAACTTGTAATTGATGTGGTAAAACCTTTCCAACTTCACAAAGACTTTGCACACATTTTGAATGAAAAAATCCATGTTGACCTAAAGTTATTCCAGCTACCTTTAGAACACATGCTCCAAAAGTAGTTTGATTTTCCAAGATACCTGAACAAGTTTCACAAATCAATCCAAAAGTTGGCCCAGGTCCATCAACCCAAAATAATACCCTTTCTGATAACGAATCAAATATTACTCAGGAGGAAATTGATTATCTCATTGCATTGGATTTAATAGAACCTGAAATCGAAGAAATCTGGTTTAAATTGGGAGGTACTCTTTTAGCAGATAAGGCAAAGAGCAAAAATTTCATTTCAGAAAAATATATAAATGGAGGATTTGTCACTCAATATCCAATACTATCAGGAGATATTATCTTTGAGGAAGCCGAAGTTGATCTAGACAGATCACATTTAAGTCTATCTTCATTATCCAAATGACAAGTAATTATTCCATTATATGAAAACCCATCATACGCTTTTAATACTCCTATAGGTAATTCCAAAAAATATGCAGAAGCTCCATACATGCCTCACCTTATGGCTTCAGCTCAAGAACAAATTACAAATGTACTTAAAGCTGAACTCTGAAGAAAAGACCAGGTAAAATCATCAATAGTGGTATATTGTAATTATATGAAAATGGAAAAGAAAGATAAAGGGGATTATAAAGTAGAGATTTCATTTTATATCCAAAAATATCATCCTGGAAAGATGCGAGTTATTCTTTCAGAACAAAATATAGATGAGCATATAACATTATTAGCTGGAGAAATAGACACGAAAATTGAAGAGTTTTTAAGTAATGGATCTGGATTGACATTAATTCGAATAGAAATGATATATATTAATGTTTATGCATATAGAAGAACTGTTGGAGGATCTTACAAACCAACACCAAAAAGACTTGCCAATACTAAATGTACAATTAATCCAGATAACTCTAAATTAGGAGTTAACAAATGTTTACAATATGCTTTAGATACATATTTGGCAAGCAATGGTTGTGTGACCAAAAATTTACAACGTCTTTCCTACCTTATACCATATCTGAATATAGTTAATTTGGATGGTATTCCAATGCCAACATCTATTTGCCCTAGAACCTTCCAAAAGATCGAAGCCCAAAATTCTGATATTTCAATTAATGTATTAGAATGGAAAGAGGAAACTACTATACCTAAACCTGTAATTACTAGTAAGAATTTCTTTATACTTAACTTGTGTAAAGTTGAGGGTTGTGAACACCCAAGACCAAACAAATGCATGACAAAAAGACCACATGTTATTTACCTTATGACACTTACTGATATTAACAAATCTGAAGATATCAGTAAATATGGTCAAAGGAATCATTTTCTATAAATCAAAAATCCAGATGGTTTAATATTCAAAGATACAGAACATCATGATAAAAAATATTTATGCAACCAATGCTTTCAAAGTTTTCCATCAGAAAAATCTCAAGATTATCATCAAGATCATTGCTATGGATTAGGAGAGGCTCTACAAAAAGTAGACATGCCTACTAAGAATATAAATGATATCGAAAAATTCAAGCACTATGTAAGGATGAGTTTTCCTCTTGTATAATATATGCAGATTTTGAATCAAAAAATAAAAAATGTGATGAATTATATTGTCATAAAAGTGCAGAGTATTTCGAAAAATTTCTCAAATCAGTCCCATAATTTGCATCACACAAACAAATAATAATACGCTCTATCTGCCAGTAGGTCAAGCAATCAGTTGATCTAAACTTGCCTATCTCGAAACAGATAATAAATATAATAAATAATAATAATAATTAAATAATAATCAAATTAATCATGAAGATACAGTGAGTAACACTGGTCAAATAAACAAAATCGGAATCCTATTGATGGTGCAAATATGCATAAATCGGACATTCTATTTGTGAAAATTTATAAATTGGAAATTCCTATTTATAAATTAGAAAAAATTGACTGTCTATACTTAATAAATCTTAGCAAATTTAGTCATCAATCAGAATCCTATTCATGATAAAACTGTCTTATTTTTTTTTATTTGACCAGTGTAAGGTGGAGTAAAAGTAGTAACACAGTATTAAACAATATTTAATAATATTTCACAATATTACAACACAAAGTATAAGTTTATTAAAATATAAAAATATAAAGTTTTAAAAGCAAAGTATCATTTAACAACAGAAATATTACAGCGTGACGCAGTGTTGTACACGGGACATGTCCCAGGCCTTTTTTAACTTGTCCCATCTTTGTACTACCTTTGTCCCAAACATGTTCCTACTTATACTTAATTTTTAAAGATATATATTTATATATAAAATTAGATTCTAAGCATTTTTATTTAGAACATTAAGGTAAGTTTTTATAATAAAATTTTGAATTATTATTATTTTTTTCATTGTCCCAACTGTCCCAATTTTGTCCCATGACAACACTGGCGTGACGTATCTTTCCTGTTCCTGAATGAAGTTTACTTTTCTATTAAATATTTATTAANTATTCATGATAAAACTGTCTTATTTTTTTTTATTTGACCAGTGTAAGGTGGAGTAAAAGTAGTAACACAGTATTAAACAATATTTAATAATATTTCACAATATTACAACACAAAGTATAAGTTTATTAAAATATAAAAATATAAAGTTTTAAAAGCAAAGTATCATTTAACAACAGAAATATTACAGCGTGACGCAGTGTTGTACACGGGACATGTCCCAGGCCTTTTTTAACTTGTCCCATCTTTGTACTACCTTTGTCCCAAACATGTTCCTACTTATACTTAATTTTTAAAGATATATATTTATATATAAAATTAGATTCTAAGCATTTTTATTTAGAACATTAAGGTAAGTTTTTATAATAAAATTTTGAATTATTATTATTTTTTTCATTGTCCCAACTGTCCCAATTTTGTCCCATGACAACACTGGCGTGACGTATCTTTCCTGTTCCTGAATGAAGTTTACTTTTCTATTAAATATTTATTAAAGTATTTCAAATTATTCTGAATTATTTCTAATTAATTAATTAACTGTTATATTCCAACTTCTCACTACTGGAACTTACTTCCGGCAACAGTCGTATTTATACTTTCTCTTTTGTTTACACTTCATCTTTGTACTTCACACTTCATCCTTTGTGCATCATCCTTCATCCTTGCACAATATCCTTCATCTTCGTACAGCATCCTTCATTCTTGTACAGCATTTTTCATCCTTCATCCTCAAATAAAGATGACAATCACCTAAAAGTTCATCTAGTGTTACAAAATATCATCCCGTGACATTTCACCTGATTACCAATTTACTTTGCCACAATATGGTGGAAGCATGTACAAACTTGGTGAGCAGATACCTAGTACAGTAGCGGCCATAAGTATCTGACCCCCTAATTTCCCTCACAGATAAGTATATTTAATAAAATTTTTTTATTAAAAAGTACATGACTAAAAATGATAATTAATACATTGTATAGTCTCCATTCAAATCTATAAGTGCTAATACATGATGTCTCATACTATTTACCAATTTTTCAGCATGATCAGGTGAGAGATGGTGCCATTCCTTTACTAATTCTCCCTTTAAACTTTTAGCTGTTCGAATTTTTTTTTTTGCTATGTTTATCTTCATTAATCTCCAAACATTCTCTATAAGATTTTGATCCGGTGACATTGATGGCCAGGGAAGTACCTTAATTTTCTTTTCCGCCTTCCATTTTGCACAAATTTTCGACCGGTGCTTGGGATCATTGTCTTCTTGAAGAAACCAGTCTAAGTTATCCCCACCAAGAAACTCTGAGGCAGAAGGTAGAAGTCCCTTCTCATATACTTTGCACATAAAATCGGCATTAAGGTTTCTTTGAAAATATACCAATTTACCAAATCCCAAAATCGAAAAACACTCCTATACATGGATTTTTTGTGGATGCTTAACGGTACAAAATATTTTTTTCCTCCCAACAAACTGCCAAACCTTTTTTTTTTGTGGAAATAGTTGAAAGGTGTTTTCGTCTATAAAAATAACTTGATTCCAGTTAAAGTCTTGATGTTCCTTTGCCCACTGTAGCCGTTTTTCCCAGTGATTCTTCGTAAGTAAAGGTTTTGAAATTTCATTAATGTATTTGCCTCCAGCTTCATGAAGGCACCACCTTACTGTTCTTACACTAACCTCAGCACCATGTTTATTCATTTTTTCTTTTATTTGATTGTTTGCTATATTGTGTTCTGCCTTCGCCATCTTCGTCATTTGTTTATCTTGCTTCTCGGTTGTGCATCGCGGATGACCCGACCTTCCTTCATCACTTAGATCTTTATTTTTACAGTATTTTTTGACCCAATAAATAACTGTGGTCTTACAACAGTGAATATAGGATGCTATTTTTGCAAAATCCCATTTCGGTCCTGCTGGATGTTCATATAAAAAAATTATTTCATATCGTTTTTCAAGAAAAAGTTCCATTTTTGCAATGTAACATCAGATGAGTATTCAAAAATGTCGCACGATCCTGTGAAAGTACTGGTGATTAGGTGTTGTGTCACACTTTATATTTTGAAAATTTGAGGAGTTTTTATAACTTAGTATTTATTTATACAGGGGGTCGGATACTTATGACCGCTACTGAAGCTTTTGTTACTCGGTTCATTGAATTGATACTAGAGAGGTTTGGGGGCCTTTCACATACCGAGTACCAAATGCCACACAAGAATTTGTTTGAAGAATGGATAAAGAATTAGTTCGAATTAATGAAGTCTTAGCAATCAATAATGATATTAGAGATGATATAATCTTTGAAGTTGATGATAAAACTAAGCAAAAGTTTGATGAATCAACAGAATGCTGAATTTGCAAGAAGCCATTAGATGGAGATAAGGCTGGGATCACAATCATATTACAGGAAAGTATAAAGGTTCAGCACATAATGATTGCAATCTTCAACTTTGAATTCAACCATGAAAGACACCAATTTCAATAGTGTTCCATAATTTCAGAGGCTATGACTCTCATCTAGTCTGTGAATCGGTCAGTTGATCCGTCAATGCGCACCAGATTACAGTTATTGCGGAAACTTTTGAACGATATAAAATAATGAAAGTGGGTCAAATGAAATATATAGACAGTAATTAATTTATGTTATCTAGTTTGGCTAAACTTGCGAATAATTTGGGAGTTGTTAAATGCAAGAATATAGATTGTAAACATTACCATCGAATAGATAAAGATCGATGCATTGGGACTTTGGAAAATCATAAAATAATGAAGCAACATTATGAAAAATTGGGGTATACACCCGAACAAATAGCATTGGTATATATTAAAGAAGAACTTCCATATGATTACATTGATTTGGATAATAGGTTCAATGAAACAAAACTTCCACCAATTGAGGCATTTGAAGAAAAACTTAATGGCAAAATTACTTAAGAGACATATGAATATGTCCAAAAAGTATGGAAAGAATTTGATGCAGAAATTTAGGTAAGTATCATGATTTATATCTCAAAACTGATGTATTTCTTTTTACAGATATCTTTACAAAGTTCCAGGAGACTTTTATGAAACATTATAATCTTGATCCAGCTCATTATATATCAGCACCATTATTGTCTTGGGATGCAATACTTAAAATGACTGGAGTAGAAATTGAGCTTTTTACAGAGATATCTATGCATGACTTTGTTGAAAAAGCCAAAAGAGGTAGTATTGCAATGGCTGTACATCGTTACTTTAAAGCTAACAACTCAAGAATGGGAAATAAATATGATCTGTCTCAACTATACATATTGCCCAAATGCACAAATTACTAGTATTTGGGATTTGGGATTTCAGCAAAAGATACTAATTATAATTTGGGATTTGGGATTTGGAATTTTGGCATTTGGGATTTTGGCATTTGGATTTTGAATTTGGGCGGCAGGTATAGTCTTAACCTACAACATGGATCTCATATGTTGATGCAAATAATTTTTACAGATGGACTATGAGTCAATTTCTACCAATCAGAAAGTATAAATGGCTTGCAACTAGAGTAGTATTAAGCAATAGACAGGACTTGCAAAAGAGATATCTTAATATGATTCTCAATACTAAATCGAACGCTCCAAGAGGATATTTCTTAAATATTAAAGCACATTTTCTTAATAAGTTACATGATTATTTCAATGACTTACCTCCTGCAGTTGAAAATGTTGCGATAAAAAGAAATCAGTTTAGTCCATATAATAATAAGTTGGTAGAAGATTTAGATGAAGGATGATTCTCGAAGATAAAGAAACTAGTTCCACATCTTGGTTCTTGAAAAAACTATGTAATCCATTATCAAGAGCTTTAATATTATATAAAATTGGGAATGGTTGTAGATGAAGTAACTGAGATACTTTCATTCGACTGAACTAACTGGCTTGCCCCATATATTAATTTCAATACTAAGTTGCTTCAAAAAGCTGAGAATAATTTTGAAAAAGACTTCTTCAAGCTTATGAATAATTTAGTATAGACAAGACTATGGAAAATGTTCGTAAGTATCAAGATTTTAAGATTATGGCTATGAATAATGATAATGATGAGAGAAGTTTCAAAAAAAGGTATCCAAACCCTCATTCAAATATGCCAGACAATTATCCAATACTCTTATTGGTGCTCATATAGGTCAAGCATCAGTAGTTCTCAATAAACTAATTATTGTTGGTGTGTCAGTCTTGGAGCTTAGTAAGTTATTAATATATTGATTCTGGTATGGATATGTAAAAGAAAAATATGGTGATAAGGCTAAGCTCGGATATATGGATACCGATGGAATGATATTTCAAACTGAGACTAAAGATATCTATAAAGATATGATAGAAAGACCTGATATTTTCGATTTAGATAATTCCAAGACTATTGATTTATTTAAAGATGAATGTCCAAGTAAGATAATAACGGAATCGATTCATATTTGAGCTAAAACCTATCACTATGTTATATTAGACAAATCTACCAGATCGAAATATAAGGGGTTAGTAAAGGAGGTATGATTGAAATGGCATCCAAAGTTAATACTATTATCTATGATCAAAAATTAGTAGGAACTTTGTTAGATGATCCAGTTCCAGAAAATAAAATAGTAGATCCTATGACTTTGATATATCGAGATTGTCTCTTTAATGATGAAGTATTCCGTACTAAAAATATAGGATTTCGATCTAAAAATTATGTATTATCATTGGTCAAATTTGAGAAAAAGGCCCTATGTTCTTTTAATTTAAAGAATTGGGTACTTTCAGATAAAATTACACCTTGGGCATATTACCACTGGAGAATTGATGCATATAAAAGTATGGTTAAATCAGGTATGTCTCCTGAGCAGTGTTTAAAATTCAATGCGTGAAGTGCGTGCTTGCACAAAATTTGAAAATTGTGCACATAAAAAAAAGCTTCTGCACAAATTTTTCACATAAAATTTTCAAATTGAGGAATTTCCGCATATAATTTAAAATTTGAATTTCAAACACTGCTTCTGAGTTAGCTGAAAAAAGAACAATAGTAGCTCAATACTATCCAACATTAGAAAACAAGTATATGGTAAATCCAAAGTTACTTAACACATCAGGAATTAAATATAAACATTCTAGTGCATCCAAAATACACCGATCTATAGCGTCCTACGAACACCACCTACGTTCATATAGCGTATTAAATATGCCGTTCTAGTGCGTTCTCTGAACGCTTCGTATATATAGCGTACTAGAACGCACCGTTTTAGTACGTTCTCCGAACGTTTCATATATATAGCGTACTAGAACGTACCATTCTAGTGCGTTCTCCGAACATTTCGTATATATAGCGTACTAGAACGCACCATTCTAGTGTGTTCTCCGGACGTTTCGTATATATAGCGTCCTAGAACGCCTCTATATAATTCCAGATGACTAGTTGTTCTATGTCAGTCTCCAGATAAGATTGATATATTCATTATTAATATTTTTTTTCTTATATTCAATAAATTTTCATTATATATATATATATTACAAAAAAATGTCATCAACTAAAGTAAAAAAATCACATTACCCCAATACTAAAAAGACATATAAAAGGCTTGATAGACTTGAGGAAAAATTCTGTTTATTGGAAGAAGAAATAGATGATCTTACTGACAAAGCATTAGAGATTAAGTGGGAAATAGAAGATATAACAAAGCATTTGTCAAAATGTAAAACTAAGTCTTTTAAAAAACCTGAAACTCCATCTAAATCAGATTCATCAGATGATATAAAATATCACGTATTATGTAACCAGGAGTAATTTTTTACTAAGATATTTCTAATATAGAATAAAAGACCGTGTCTTAAGCTATACAATGATATGTATTACATTCCTGTAGCACAAAAATTCGTAAAGATATGATTATCTGAAATTTGATTATCATGTGACTACTGCGCCAGTGATATGTATATCATGTTTATTTATACAAATTTTCAAATAATCTATATATATATTTTTTTGATTATATTAATTTTGCTGATTATTTCAAGAATTCTATAAATTTTTATAATTCTAAGAATACTAAGAACATATAGAATACTAGAATTCCTGGAATATTTTATTATATAAAAATAATGAATTTCCACAAACATTATTCAGAACTTCTTAAGAAATTACCTCCTTCCATAAAAAAGAATATATGGAATCGACTTACTTCTAGGGTACATAATCCCTTGTCAGAAGAACAGGCAAGTAGTATTTATTCTGATATTGAGTCATTGTTAATTAGTGAAATTGATAAATATGCAAAGAAAAAAAATTTACAGTGACATACTAAATCAATCTTAGATCATTCTAAATCGAACTTAGATCAAACCGAAATCATCTTAGATCATCCTAGATCAAACTTAGATCAAACCGAGATTAATCTTAGACTGAACTTAAATCAAACTGAGATTAGTCTTAGATATACTTGCACGCAAAATTATTTTTGGGCCNCAAATAATCTATATATATATTTTTTTGATTATATTAATTTTGCTGATTATTTCAAGAATTCTATAAATTTTTATAATTCTAAGAATACTAAGAACATATAGAATACTAGAATTCCTGGAATATTTTATTATATAAAAATAATGAATTTCCACAAACATTATTCAGAACTTCTTAAGAAATTACCTCCTTCCATAAAAAAGAATATATGGAATCGACTTACTTCTAGGGTACATAATCCCTTGTCAGAAGAACAGGCAAGTAGTATTTATTCTGATATTGAGTCATTGTTAATTAGTGAAATTGATAAATATGCAAAGAAAAAAAATTTACAGTGACATACTAAATCAATCTTAGATCATTCTAAATCGAACTTAGATCAAACCGAAATCATCTTAGATCATCCTAGATCAAACTTAGATCAAACCGAGATTAATCTTAGACTGAACTTAAATCAAACTGAGATTAGTCTTAGATATACTTGCACGCAAAATTATTTTGGGGCCCCGAAATTGCAATTTCGGGAAAAAAAGTCGAAATAGTTTTTCATAGAAGACGAAATTATTTTACTTAAAACCCGAAATTTTTTGACCACCCAGATTTATTTTTTGATTGATGATATATATAACTGGGTACTTTTTTTACTTCCATATATAGAATAGATTCTGCATAAATCTCAAAAAGTCGAAATACCTCAAAAATCCAAAATCAATTTTGGGAACATGTATTGTCTTAGACCAGACTTACAAGTAACTAATTCTGAAGATGAAATTTATGCTCGAATCAAAGAAGCTGTAGAGACAATGCATCAAAGATTTATTGAATCTATTCAGGAAACATTAAACTTTATCAAGCAACAAAAAGAAGCTGAGTATAATCAAATTTGTCTAGATATGTTCTGCAAGTCTACAAATTTATTCAAACATACATTAAAAAAATATATTTGAGATGGAACTATATATAATCATATTCATTTATTGGAAGAAAAAGATGGAATACTATATCCTGATGCATCCTTGTCCACTCACAAGTTAAGGAGAGAAAAGAAAAATTGATCTAAATATTTATTCCAGTTATTTTTTTTATTGTACCAGTATCGGAACATGAATTATTAGTCTTTTTTTCTGTATTGAAAATATTGTTGGAGGTAGTCACATTGTATGTATTTTTTTTCTTATGAGTAGAAAGTGAAATTGTAATAGTCTTTCATTGTGTGTAGCTACAAATTCACCCTTTACTATAGGATCCCACCCTGCACAATGTTGCCATTTTGTACCAAGTATCATTATAGATATATCATTTTCATCTTGATCCTTTTTTGTGGGGATTACAGATATATCTTCATAAACAGTTATAGGATCTCTCCCAGTGCTTATGGTTATAGGAACATTATGCAAAGTACCAATAGATTGGCAATCTCCAACTGTGCCAGTAAGTTTGTGAACATTTTTCTTATCTATTTTTATCTCTAAATGCTTGGGAATGTTATCAGTAAATATTGAAGAATCTGCACCAGTATCTGAAATTGTGTGGGCTATTATCAAGTCACCTATTCTACATAAAATTGTTGCTACATAATTGGATTCTATTTTGAGAAAATCAACATCAAAAGGGTTAGGCCAATTTCAGATTATTTGTGTTCCTTGATATACTTTAATTGCGTTATTTAAAGCTATAGAATTGTCAAGTTTTTCTGAAATATTTGGATAAGGTACAAAGTTATAATTTTGATTCGTATCTTTATGAATTGAAAAGTTTGGGCTCTACATATTAAGAAGTTCAATAAAAGATTGGAAAATTGTTAGATGTTTTTTTACAACAATCTCCCATACCTTATTTCTTTCTTAACTGTATATTTTTCACCATAATATGAATTGAATTGGTCCTTCATTTTTATAAATAAATTATTAAGAAATGTACAAAGTTTAATGAGAATCTCCTTAGGACAATTAGGTATTAATTCAGATAGCATATATTTAAGAGATTCAAGAAATACTTCCTGTTTCAAAGTAATGATAAATTTCTTTTTAGTAGAAGACTTCTTTTTCACAGGAATCTGACTTTTTTTTTTACATTGAAACATGATTGGGTTCATTATCAGAGACACTTTCCTCAGTTTCAAATCCTTCCTCATCAGAATCCTCTAATACTACAATAGATTCATTTTCTTGATCAGAATTTTCTGGCTCAGATTGATAGGTATAATTAACCTTCTTGAGTCTTTTACCTTTTAAGGAGGGACAGTTATTTTTCCTATGTCCAATTTTTCTGCAATTTGAGCATTTGTAAGTAACTTTAGTAAGCTTCTTTGTAGCATATACTTTTTTTATTACTCTGGTATTTGCTCCGCTAACTTGATCAAAAGGCTCTTTTCTGAGATGATAATTTGCATGTCCAAGTCTTTTATATAATTCATTTTCGATAAAATTTTCTAAAGCATCAGGATTTTGAGATGCACTGTCTAAATATTCTAATCTCATAGCAATACTTTCTAAATGTTCTGTTGCCTTATTTTCCAGAGGTTGGGATTGTGATTGAGGTTGGGGTGTTGGTAATATTGAATTTGAGGGGGCAGAGTGGATATAGTCAATACATGTTGTCAAAACTAATTTGATTTTTACTCAACTCTTAAAATTTCAATTTTTAATTGCGTCTGACTCAATTAATTGCATCAGTTACTAGTAAAATCAAAATTTGTCTTGACTCAATTCCAATTTTTCTCAATTTTAATTGCGTCTGACTCAATTCAATAGTTTTGATGACATGTATAGTATAGCCATATGTGTCTGCAAAGCAATATTACTCCTACTCCCATTTGATTCTAACCAACAATTTCTAAGATTTGTAAAGAAATCATCTTTGGTTGCAGGAGCTGTCATTCTAACTTGGAGTTCTAAATTTTCTGGTAAGTGGTTATAGAGTATAGGTAAACAATCAGCATTTGTAATAGAATGTGTAAATGTATGAATTCTTTACTTATAACTATCTGGTATATCAAGTGGAGAAAATTTTTCATTTATATGCGCTTTCATAGATGCTTGACTAGTTCCTATGATTACTTCTCGATATTTATCCTCTAACCAACCAAGAAAAAGTGTTGGTGTATTTACTTGATTACCTGCGTTATTTTGAAATGGATTAGGTGGTATGAATCTTTTAGCTAATCTAGATGATAACATTTGTGTTTTTACTGCATCATTAAATCCTGAAACACCCAATGTATTACCATATTGAAATATCTGCATAAATTTGTTATAATATTCTATTGGAGGTTCCTTCCAATATACATTGGAATTTGAATAATCATTGGGGCTAATGATAATATAACATCTGTTAAGGTGGCCATATTGAGTGGATTTACTAATGGATTATTTTGTAATGCAAAAATTTGTTGATGCAAATTAATAATTATTTGGCATTCATCTTTGGTCTTATTTTTCTATTTCTCATACCTGAAAATAATTTGATCTTGTCAAAATTCAATAAGAACCTTATCATTTTGTAAATTTCTACCATGTCTTCGATAATTTTGCAATTCCTGAGTAATATTTTGATTTCTATTTCTTTGATTCCTCCAAGCGGTTTTTGCTGTATTAAATTCTATATTCAAAATTTGGGCTTGTCTTAAATTGCGAGCTCGCCATGCAATATGTGTCAATCCTAGGATACAAATTTTTTGTTTTAACTTGTCATATGCTGACTCACTTTCTATAATATTTTCATGCGTACCTTGTAGAGATTCTCTCAATTGATAATTTTCATCTCGACATTCATCTAACCTATCTTGGGCTTGCTCATATAATCTTGTTTTTTCATTCATTTCAGCTTGAAAAGTCTCATTTTTATCAGTTAATACATCCAATTGCTCTTTGAGAGTTTCATTTATTGTACCTAGCTCATTGGTTAACTCCTGCTGATTAAGATTTATATTTCTTAAATTTATAAATTCCTGCCTTAGCTGAGTTACTTCGGTTTCAAAAGTATAACACCCATTCTGGATTTGACTTAATTTTAATTCAGCTTGTGTCTGGAAATTATCGATTTCATCTTTTAAAAGAGTATTATCTTCTCTGGCTAAATCACCTAAAAGTTTAATATTTGCTCTCACATCTAATATTAAGTTGAAAACTAGTGTATTTGTAGATAGTAGGTGTGTCATATCCAATATCGTTGTTTCCCGAAGTTTTTGAATTCTATGTTGAAGGAAAGATAATTTATTAACCATTTTTATTAATTGCGTTTCAAGAGTTGGAATAATTTTATCCTTATTCTCTATATCTTGCAATGCCTTTTTAAGGCGAAGTTTGAGGTTGTCTACCTTTGTTTTTAACAAATCAATCTCTTCATCTTTGATACCAATTTGGTTTTCCAAATAAGCTATGTGCTTCTCACTTTCTTTGAGCCATCTTTCTAACTTTTGAATTTTTTATTCGAGATTATTCATATTTTTCTTTTATATGTTATAGTAAAAATGATTCCAGTTATTTCTATTGATACTGAAAAAGCTCATAAGCTTGATGTTAGTATTGGCTTGGCCTTAGGAAAATATATTACCAACCTTCTGGATATCAGAGAACTGTAAAGAATCTTCTTGAAACATCAAAACAAGCTGGGTTTGATTTTATTTTATCTGAAGTTCAAGAATGGCTTGAAAGACAGTTATTACACTTAATTCATAAAGCTCGACCAAAGTATCACTGGTCGAATGGAAAAAAATAGGATGGTTTTATCATGAATAGGATTCCGATTGATGGCTAAATTTGCTAAGATTTTTTTCTGATTTATAAATAGGAATTTCTGATTTATGAATTTTCACAAATAGAATGTCCGATTTATGCATATTTGCGCCATCAATAGGATTCTGATTTTTGTTCATTTGACCAGTGTATATTTCTTGCATTAGTTTTAATAAGATTACTGTTCCAATGGAGATTATACAGGTTGATTTATGTTATATGCCTCATGATAAAATTGGAAACAAGATTTATAAATATGCTTTAACATGTGTTGATATAGCAAGTCAAACTAAGTGGATTTGTCTTTTAACTGAATGGGATTCTGGTAGTGTTGCTAAAGGATTTATAAAACTTTTTAAATTTCATAACTTTCCTCTTATACAACTAAAGACGTTGTAAACAGATTATGGTTCAGAATTTTATGGGAAATGTGAAGAGTTAATAGTTAAGTAAAATGTGGAAATTAATCAAAACAAATCAAAAAAAAAGACAAGGTATAGTTGAGAGATTTAATCAAACTTTGCAAAAGTGGGCATTTTTTATTCAAGATGCTGTAGAATTGTTGTTACCTTCAACAGAACATTGTAGAGATTGGGTTACAGATTTTCCTATATTTCTTGAAAAGCTTGATAATACAAAAACTCAGTTAATTGATATGTCTCTTGCTGAAGCTCGAAAATTAAAACATGTATATGCTAAGTCATCTAAACCTAGATATGGTCCTATGGGGTATGATGAAATTCGTTTAACATATAGTGATTCTGTTTTATATTTATTTAATCCTGGTGAATTGGAAGTGGAAGAAAATGTATTACTAATTGTAATTGGTCCCCTCAAACACTGGTCGAATGAACAAAAATCAGAATCCTATTGATGACACAAATATGCATAAATCGGACATTCTATTTGTGAAAATTCATAAATCAGAAATTCCTATTTATAAATCGGAAAAAATTGACTACCTATATTTAATAAATCTTAGCAAATTTAGCCATCAATCGGAATCCTATTCATAATAAAACTGTCCTATTTTTTTCCATTCGACCAGTGAAATTTATCATATCAAAGAATCTTTGGTACAAAAAAATCAGCCAGTCTTGTACTGGATTGAAGATATTGATAACAATGGACCAAAGTGGTCTTTTGTCCGAGAAGAATTGATGGTAGTTAGAAATATTGAATACTCTCCTCAAAAAATACTCTCACGAAGTGAGGATGTTTAACATTTAAGAGTTGAGAAAATCATCTGCCTTTTTTTCTATTTCTTCATTAGTAGCAAAATAGTCTTTGACTAATTGATAATATAAATAGTTAAGTTTTAATATGCCTTGAAGAATTTTCAGTTTTTTTTATATAAGACATCTGCTTGTATTATGTTAACTATAGCTTTTTCAATATTTTGCCATGTAGGTCTGGAGGATTTGACCTTTGTTAATACTTGATCAATATTTTGAATAGTAGTTGACATTTGAATATGTGTTATGTTTTGTTTATCTAAAGTTTTGCATATAATACTTTATAAAATCTTTTCTTTAAATAAATATTTCGGTATAATAAAAATGATCGGTGAATATACTTGTCCATTCTATCACAATTCTGGTAAAGTTTGTGGAAGAACCTGTATAAAAGCTGAGAGGTGTAGTTATTATTGAAAAGCTAAAAAAAGAGTATCTTGTATTGATTGTGGTAAACTTACTGGTTCAACTTCTGGGTGTTGTCCATTACATATCAGAGATTATTATGTTACCCAATACTATAATAGGCTTTGATCAAATACACAAAAAAGACCTTATGAGGAAATAATTAATATCATTAAAGTTATGCTTGCAAATATGTGAGAAAAAACTTATGAGGAAATAATGGATGCTCATAGAGATAAGTTTACAAATCTTAATATTACTCTTTGTAAGGAATGTTTACATCCGATAAAATTGGAAGAGAGAGAATATTGTAATAGTTGTCAACCTGGTCTGGTACTATAATAGATTACATGCTAGGGCTTCAAAATTAGAATCTTGATATGTGAAAAACCTGGCTCTAATTTTGTTAGATTAGATATATATATCGATAAATTTTGTTAGACTTAGCATATATATTATTTTTTTTGTTAGACTTAGCATATATATTGATAAATTTTGGTACACTTAGGTAGAAATTTTTGTTAGACTTAATATATATATATAGTTTTTGTTAGATTTTTGTGGGCCAGAAAAGTAGTGAAGAATTGTCTTTAGATTGAATTCTACTATATCAATTAGTATTGGTATTATACTTGCACGCTAAATTATTTTGGGGCCCCGAAATTACAATTTTGGAAAAAAAAGTCGAAATAGTTTTTCATAGAAGACGAAATTATTTTACTTAAAACCTGAAATTTTTTGACTACCCAGATAAATTCCTTGATTAAAGATACATATAACTGGGTACTTTTTTTACTTTCATATATAGAATAGATTCTGTATAAATCTCAAAAAGATGAAATACCTCAAAATCCAAAATCAATTTTGAGAACATGTATAATCGGAACACTACTCTATACGTGTTGCCCAAATCCCAAATAATTTGGGATTTGGGATGCCAAAATGCACAAATTACTAGTATTTGGGATTTGGGATTTGGGATTTCGGCAAAAAATACTAATTATAATTTGGGATTTGGGATTTCAGCATTTGGGATTTCGGCATTTGGATTTTGAATTTGGGTGGCAGGTATACACTACTCACAACTAATACAATCAATTTAACTGGCCTATCTCGAAACAGATAATAAATATAATAAATAATAATAATAATCAAATAATAATTAAATTAATCATGAANTTACAATTTTGGAAAAAAAAGTCGAAATAGTTTTTCATAGAAGACGAAATTATTTTACTTAAAACCTGAAATTTTTTGACTACCCAGATAAATTCCTTGATTAAAGATACATATAACTGGGTACTTTTTTTACTTTCATATATAGAATAGATTCTGTATAAATCTCAAAAAGATGAAATACCTCAAAATCCAAAATCAATTTTGAGAACATGTATAATCGGAACACTACTCTATACGTGTTGCCCAAATCCCAAATAATTTGGGATTTGGGACGCCAAAATGCACAAATTACTAGTATTTGGGATTTGGGATTTGGGATTTCGGCAAAAAATACTAATTATAATTTGGGATTTGGGATTTCAGCATTTGGGATTTCGGCATTTGGATTTTGAATTTGGGTGGCAGGTATACACTACTCACAACTAATACAATCAATTTAACTGGCCTATCTCGAAACAGATAATAAATATAATAAATAATAATAATAATCAAATAATAATTAAATTAATCATGAAGGCACAGTGAGTAAGGTGGAGTAATAGTAATGTAGTATCAAATAATATTTAATAATATTTCGCAATATTATAACACAAAATATAAGTTTATTAAAATATAAAATTTAAGGTTTTTAAAAGTAAGGTATCATTCAATGACAAAAATATTGTTATGTATTGTTTTTTTATTTAATAATCATTAAAGTAATTTGAATTATTCCGAATTATTTCTAATTAATTAATTAACTGTTGATTATATTGAACTGTTTTTCACTGTACTGCCTAAACTTATTTCCAACAGCATTCACATTTATACTTTCTCTTTTGTCTACACTTTATCTTTGTACTTCATTCTTCATCATTTGTGCATTATCCTTTATCCTTTATACTTCATCTTTTATCCTTTGTAATCCTTTGTACTTCATCTTTCATTCTCATATAGCATATTTCAGATGACTATACAGATTTACTCCAGTATAACCAGAAATTTTTCTACCCCACATAAATTTCACGTGGAGATGATTTTTTCTGAATTTAATTGGTCCATAATTGGTGGGTGATCTCACATGTTATATTTACGTGAAAGAAATATGGTGATGAATGTTGGGTGACAAATATGGTTTCTGCATGTAAAAAAATTCTAAGTCCTCAGGATATTTAATAAAAATCGATATTCGAAGGATGTGACACATTGTAATAAATATATTACCCCTGACAAACCAAATCCTAACCCCCAAAATTTACATAAAATATCATAGGGGTATACATGTTGCCCAAATCCCAAATAATTTGGGATTTGGGATACCAAAATGCACAAATTACTAGTATTTGGGATTTGGGATTTCAGCAAAAAATTCTAATTATAATTTGGGATTTGGAATTTGGGATTTCGGCATTTGGGATTTTGGCATTTGGATTTCGAATTTGGATGGCAGGTATACATAGGGGTAGAAAAATTTCTGGTGATATTGGGGAAGATACTATACAGATTATCATCTAGTGATACAAATTATCATCTCCTGTGACATTTCACCTGATTACTGATTTGTTCTGCCACAATTATACATGTTCCCAAATTGATTTTAGATTTTTGAGGTATTTCGACTTTTTGAGATTTATACAGAATCTATTCTATATATGGAAGTAAAAAAAGTACCTAGTTATATGTATCTTTAATCAAAGAATTTATCTGGGTGGTCAAAAAATTTTGGGTTTTAAGTAAAATAATTTTGTCTTCTATAAAAACTATTTCAACTTTTTTCTCCAAAATTGCAATTTCGGGGCTCCAAAATAATTTAGCATGCAAGTATAGCCACAATATCACCTTTTTTAAATTTTTCTAAATCATATTTATTATTTTTTGATTCTAGAGAATAAAATGCTATAATATGAATAAATATATTTATATTTTGATATTTTGAAAAAGAAATATTAACAACATTCACCATTAAATTTGTTTTTGTAAAATTTTCAGTGTATTGGTCTATATAACAAATTGTGGATCTGTGCAAATTTTATTGATTTTTGATCAACATTCATGACAGATAAATTTATTCACGAATTGCACCATTACTAAATTTTAATTAGAATTTAGAATTTATACGTGTTGCCCAAATCCCAAATAATTTGGGATTTGGGACGCCAAAATGCACAAATTACTAGTATTTGGGATTTGGGATTTGGGATTTCAGCAAAAAATACTAATTGTAATTTGGGATTTGGGATTTGGGATATTGGCATTTGGGATTTTGGCATTTGGATTTTGAATTTGGACGGCAGGTATATTAGAATTAGAATTAGAATTCTAATTAGAATTTATGCTTAGAATTAGAAATATTAGAAAAATGGCTGATGTAGGAATGATATATTAGGAAATTTTTTTATAAAAAGGAAATTGTTTATGNAGTATAGCCACAATATCACCTTTTTTAAATTTTTCTAAATCATATTTATTATTTTTTGATTCTAGAGAATAAAATGCTATAATATGAATAAATATATTTATATTTTGATATTTTGAAAAAGAAATATTAACAACATTCACCATTAAATTTGTTTTTGTAAAATTTTCAGTGTATTGGTCTATATAACAAATTGTGGATCTGTGCAAATTTTATTGATTTTTGATCAACATTCATGACAGATAAATTTATTCACGAATTGCACCATTACTAAATTTTAATTAGAATTTAGAATTTATACGTGTTGCCCAAATCCCAAATAATTTGGGATTTGGGACGCCAAAATGCACAAATTACTAGTATTTGGGATTTGGGATTTGGGATTTCAGCAAAAAATACTAATTGTAATTTGGGATTTGGGATTTGGGATATTGGCATTTGGGATTTTGGCATTTGGATTTTGAATTTGGACGGCAGGTATATTAGAATTAGAATTAGAATTCTAATTAGAATTTATGCTTAGAATTAGAAATATTAGAAAAATGGCTGATGTAGGAATGATATATTAGGAAATTTTTTTATAAAAAGGAAATTGTTTATGTAGTGCCACTTTCTTAATTTGAACAAAGTCTACATTAAAAAATAAAAATCATATATAAAAAAAATTACAGGATTTTTATTGTACAACCCTTCATTATCTTATACTGTAAATACACAAAATAAATCACATATTCTCATATTCAATTTTAATTAAATATAGTGATTTTTTAATTTATTTAATAAATAGATTTTATTATCAATGAATCTAAAGAATAAATTATATTAAATATTGAGATTATATTATTATCAAATTGCGCAGTTTGGATTTTGTTCTTTGATAACCTTAAACACTTCATAATCTACAATAGAAAATAATTCATCAGTTGCTCTAATGGATTTTTCATAATAAAAAATACCATGATACTGACATTGTTTTTCTTGAGCAAAATCAAAAACTTTTGATTTCATTATTTATTCCTTAAAACCAAACCATGGACCATACATATTTCGGTCCATAGGATAGTGTAGTCTATCACTAGGTTTAACTCTGCTAAGAATTGAATTTTTGATATTATCATTTTTCAATGAAAAAATGAAACTATTATTTGTTTCCTTAAAACCACTTTTTAATTTATTCCAAGCTAAAGGATTATAACTACCAACTATTTCGTCAGTTCCCGCAACTTTTACAACCACAATTGTGCCAGCATGTCCATGGCACATCTCTCAAAATGTTTTGGGATGAAAACCATCTCTACTTCCTCGAAGAATTAATTGAAATTCATAAGAAATATTTGTTAAGGAATAAATAGTCAATTTTCGATCAACCCATGATGAAAGTTCTGCGACATGTTCTTGCTTTATTATAGTTGAGAATGGTTCATTTAATCTCGATGGAAATTCGGGGTTGAAGTGGTTCTTGAAGGTAATTCAAGATTGGAAATGATTCTTGCCAGTAAAATAATGGAAGTAATAGATTTATTTGGGGATATTGTATGTTGAATTATGTCATCCCAAAGCTCTTCTTCAAGGATTTTTTTGTAGGGTTTTACTTTCTCCCAAAGAACTTCACCAGGAATATGAAAATATCGAATAAGAGGTAAGCATTGGTGTAGAGTTATTTTCAAAGTCTCGAAATTTTCATTAGACCATTCTTTCAAATCAGCAGATAAAGTAGATTTTGTGCAATTCCCCATTTGATCAGATAATCCCAAATTTTACTTTCTTCAATTTGTAAGTCATCTCTTTTCAAAATAGAAATCAATGCTGTTTCTTGAAGT
Organism: Diversispora epigaea; assembly: GCA_003547095.1. Classification (NCBI taxonomy): domain Eukaryota; kingdom Fungi; phylum Glomeromycota; class Glomeromycetes; order Diversisporales; family Diversisporaceae; genus Diversispora; species Diversispora epigaea. Next base: position 163,444 of record PQFF01000187.1, on the reverse strand, counting down.
GATGTGAAGCCTTCTGATTCAAAAATCAAATTTGGATATTTTACAATAATATCATTATAAATTTTTTCAAACTTTTAAATTCATTACTATCAAGGATTGAACGGTAAACAAGGGAAAAGTGAGTTCTTAACCAAGAATCTTTAGATTCAATAAGGTAACTTTCTTGATAGCTCTTTAAGGATGGTTTTGGTATCCGTATTTTCCATATCAACAATTCCACCATAGATATATCTATTCAAAGTATTTATTTTATTTATATCAAGCCACAATTTAATTAAATTAATGTATAGCATATTAAATTAAGGTATAGCATATTAAATTTTTTGACTTACTTAAGAATAATTTCGAATTTTTGAAAAGAAATATTAGGCTTGATGATAGTTTTAATTTGATTTTCATTCGCAGGAGCATTCTCCAATTCTTTATCAAAGTAGGATGAATGATAACGCAAGACAATTGAATGTGTAGTAAAAGATTTCATATTTTCTTCTTTATCAACTTCAATAACAACATTGTATTCTTTTTCGTCATTAAGAAGTTCTGAAAAATCTTGAGATAATTTATCAAAAAATTTAAAAGACATTTTTTGTTATTTTAAATTTGAAAACTGCCAATCTGTTCTTTTAAGGTAATCTTATTAAGTAGTGATTTGTCAAACGTAACACTACACTTATTATATAAATAACTATTCCCCTTTCGTAAAGATGACATATGTGATACCCATGACTCTCAAAATAATAATTGTGTTACGATTATACATGAAATATGTAATTCGTGATTTATTATCCATTATTATTTGAAAGACAAAAAATTCAATTATTATTGTTTTATTNTTATATCAAGCCACAATTTAATTAAATTAATGTATAGCATATTAAATTAAGGTATAGCATATTAAATTTTTTGACTTACTTAAGAATAATTTCGAATTTTTGAAAAGAAATATTAGGCTTGATGATAGTTTTAATTTGATTTTCATTCGCAGGAGCATTCTCCAATTCTTTATCAAAGTAGGATGAATGATAACGCAAGACAATTGAATGTGTAGTAAAAGATTTCATATTTTCTTCTTTATCAACTTCAATAACAACATTGTATTCTTTTTCGTCATTAAGAAGTTCTGAAAAATCTTGAGATAATTTATCAAAAAATTTAAAAGACATTTTTTGTTATTTTAAATTTGAAAACTGCCAATCTGTTCTTTTAAGGTAATCTTATTAAGTAGTGATTTGTCAAACGTAACACTACACTTATTATATAAATAACTATTCCCCTTTCGTAAAGATGACATATGTGATACCCATGACTCTCAAAATAATAATTGTGTTACGATTATACATGAAATATGTAATTCGTGATTTATTATCCATTATTATTTGAAAGACAAAAAATTCAATTATTATTGTTTTATTAATCATTATTTTTCTTAATTTTTACATATAAATATATTTCAGAATTTTTAAGATCAAGAGGAAAGAAAAGAAAAAGGAGAAGATGAAGAAGGAAAAGAAAGTGAAGAATTAGTATTAGTAAAGACCGAACTTTTCAGTCATTTATTTAAAGAAATTTCATTAAAAATGATTTGGAGGAACATCGCTTAGATTCCGAGAGAAGAAAAAATGTTATTATTAATAATGGAGAAAATTTTTGGGGTAATTTTGAATTCAAAATATCAAATTATGATTGATATCAGATTGTAAATATTTTTAATTTCATTTATTTATTATATTATTATTATTTATTTATTTATTATTATTTATTTTAATATATAGCACACGTAATAAGTAAAAAAGGATAAATGTCATTTGATAAAATATGTCCACAATTTAAGAATTACACTTCTCAATTCAATAGACTAATATGTGGTGCGTGTCACGCACATCCAACCCGAGACACTTCAAAAAAAAAGTTCAACTAACTGTACATAAATCATTATCATCCACTAATAATCATAAAATGGATTCCTTTATTTGATAGATTTTAAGACAACAAATAAACAAAAAAAAAGGACATTTAAGATGATGTAGTAGTGATACTAAAAATATAATAAATTTTAAATGAAGATCCATTATTATTTAGAAAACGATTCACTTATGAATGAAGAATTTTCACCTTAGAAATATTTTAGCACATTGAATAATTTAAAAAAAAATATAAAAACATTTTTTTACTTTTTTTTTACTTTTACATAACATAAATATTCACTAACCTTTATTGTTAAAGTAAAGGTTAAACAATAACATAGCGTAGAAATACACAATATTTTCACAGTGGTGTTTTAATTTTTTTAATAATCTCAAATAATTCATAATCTATAATAGAAAAACGTTCAGTAGTTGTTCTAATAGTTAGGTTTATCATAATAACTAAATTGATGCCAAAACCTAGTTTATCATGAGTAAAATTGGAAACTTCTGTAAATTCAGAAACACCAAACCATGGACCATAAAATCCTGTTTATTAGAATTGGGATTAAACAGAGCTACACTACTATCTATGACTCGGTTGAGAATTAAATTTTGTATATAACATTTTTAATGAAAAAATGTAACTATCATTTATTTCCATATTATCGTCTTTTAAATTATCCCAAGTCAAAGGATTATAATCACCAACTATTTCGTCAGTTCCTGCAACTTTACAATCACAATTGTTCAATTACACATGTTCCAAAATGTCTTGGGATGAAAACCATCTCTTCCTCGAAAAAAAAAAATTCAAATTCATAAGGAATATTTGCAGAAGAATAAGTAGATTTTTTATCAATCCATGATGAAAGTTCTATGACATATTCTATGTTTATTATAGATGAGAATGGTTCATTTAATATTGATTGCAACTCAGGAGTTGAAATGGTTCTTGAAGGCAACCCAGGATTGGAAACAGAATGTAGGATTATTTCATCCCAAAGTTGCTTTTCAAGGATTTTTTTGTAGGGTTTTACTTTCTTCCAAATAACTTCATTGGGAATATGAAAATATCGAATAAGTGGTAAACATTGCTGTAGAGACCTCAAAATTTTCATTAGACCATCTTCAAATCAGCAGGTAGAGTAGGATTTTGTGAAATTCTCCATTTGGTAACGTAATCCCAAATTTTAATTTCTTCAACTTTCAAGTAATCTCTTTTCAAAAGAGAAATCAAAGCTGTTTCTTTAAGTGATGTGAAATCTCCTGAATCAAAAATTAATTTCGGATAGTTTACAATAATATCATTATTAAATTTTTTCAAATCATCAATCGTTACTATCAAAGATTGAATGATGAAAAAGAAAAAATGAGTTCTCAACCAAGAAGCTTTAGGTTCAATAAGACAATGTTCTACTTTACTGACAGTTCTTTAAGTCCAATTCATCGGCATTCGTAAACAGTTTTGGTTTCTGTATTTTCTATATTGATAATTTCACCATATATATATCTTATTTTATTAGTTTCGAGCCATAATATTATTAATTTAATACAATATCCAAAGAAACAAACAATTTTTACTTACTTGAGAATAATTTCAAATATTTGAACAGAAATACTTGATTTAATAATAGTTCTAATATGATTTTTATAGTAGTGTTCTCTAATTCTTTATCCAAGTATGGTGAACGACGTAAGACGGCTGAATACGTAGTAAAAGATTTCATACTTCCTTCTTCATCAACTTCAATGACAACATTGTATTTTTATGATTATTATTAAGAAGTTAAGTAATAATTTACTAAAAAATTTAAATGACATTTTTTTAATTACTATTTTACATTTTTCTCCCACTAAAATTCTTTTGACATGTTTAATGAACGTGAAAAAGTGAAATTTTATAATATATATATATATATATTCCAACACCTTCCAAATTTAGTTTTTCATTAATTTTTTCTTCAGAAATCCTATTTTTCATTAAAAAAGCATTGTTTCACTTTTTTGTCATCTCGTAAAAATATGTAAAAGACCGCGTAACACATCAAAAAAAAATATGAAATTGTTTACATACGCGATCCAAAAAAATTGTTTACAGCGATCCAAAAAAAATATACGCAATAGGAAATTGTTAACATACGCAGATCAAAAAAAAATAACATGATCAAACTCAAACGCATCATGTAAACATGAAATTAAATATAAATACCCACCCACACCCACTTGTTACTTGCCTGATTTCGAATTTTGATTTCTCAACACACTCTTAGCTCACTGCTTGCTATTTACTTGTTATCATTTTACTTTTTAAATTCTTATTTCTAAACTCACTTTCAACTCACTATTTGCTACTTCTACTTTATATCATTTTTTCTCTCAAGCTTCTAAAAACTTAACTTTCCGGTACTTTTAACACGAATATTTCTATATTCTTTCTTTGGTTCATATTTGGTTGCGCTGTGCAAAGCTAATTCTATCTTTTTTTCATCTGTTTATTTATATCAAAAGAAATGTTGTTTTCACTAGTCTTAACTACTCTTGTTGGTGTTTCCGCTTCCGCCATATTATCTGCATACGAAAAATACATGTAAGTATTCTTAAAAATAAATACATCAAAAACAAAAAAGAGTTACTAAATTATTTTTTTTATTTATAGCGAAATTAAAGAACGAAAAACTCAAGAAATCAATGAAACTTCAGGTCGTAAGTAGTGTATTAATTATTTTAAAAATATATAGAAATCTAAAGTTTTTTTTTTTTTTTTTTTAATTTCTAGGCGATTTGCAACAAACCGAAACACTTGAAAGTCCACCATTCGCTGTAGAATTTTTTTTATTTATAGCGAAATTAAAGAACGGAAAACTCAAGAAATCAATGAAACTCCAGGTCGTAAGTAGTGTATTAATTATCTTAAAAATATATAGAAATCTAAAGTTTTTTTTTTTTTTTAATTTCTAGGCGATTTGCAACAAACCGAAACACTTGAAAGTCCACCATTGGCTGTAGAATTTTTTTTATTTATCTATCTCTAAACAAAATGAAATTATATTAAATCTTAAGCTTAAAATAAACAAAAAAATGAGGCAGGAGGATTATTAAATAAAATTTATTTAAATAAATTAATCCTTTTTAATTTTCTTCAAAAGTTTTTTTTTTATTTCATTTTAAAAAAAATGCCTTATATCATTGTTAACTAAATGAATAAATATAAAGGAAATTTTTTCCTCCCGGAATTTAAATATTATCATTTTATTATTATTATTTTTTTTTTGAAAATAAAAAAATGATTTTTGATAATAATTTTAAAAAAAATAACAAATTTTGATTTTAAGTAAAATTTGTTATATTGACCAATACAATATGGTGAATGTTGTTGGCATTTCTTTTTCAAAAAAAAAAACCAAAAATATAAATGTATTCATTTATATTACAACATTTTATCCTCAAGAATCAAATGATAAATATGACTTAGAAAATTTTAAAAAATGTGGTATTATTCATGTGCAAGGATGCTTTCTGGTTACAGAAGCTGATGTTGAAAACAATACAATTAAGATTGTAAAGGCAAATAGCAGATTTAAAAATTATAATACTTATTTATACTTACAAGTAAATATTTCCTAAATGCAACTTTATATATATACATGTATTTATTATATTTTTTTTACATTCTCCTTTCTTTCAATCTCATTCTTACAATGATGGTGATGATAGAACAAGGGAATTAATAGTATTTTTTTAATTTATTTTTATTAAATATATCTTGATGATATATATATTGTTAATATATATATGTCTAATAAAAGATTACTAACCATGTCTAAGATTGCAGCCATGTTATTATACTAGCTTTCTTTATTATTTAATGTTACTTGTTCTCCTTCCTCCCCTTTACTTTTGCTTTTAAAAAAAATAAAAAAAAACATCGGTTTCAATTACTCAATGTTTAAGCAGTTGACTTTAATTAAATCAATTATTTTAATAGTGCATTAATAAATTATACAACCAATCATATGCATAAATCTTAATTACATTGTTGTAATGTCGTAAATAAATTCAGCATTACAGTAATACGGCATGTGCCGTAACCATGAAAATCGTCTAATACTATTTTGACAATGTTAATGTATTACAATGATTTTTGCGAAATATAGTTGGTTTTATATATATTCACATGACCATAATTCAATTCTGTAACGTGAGACAAGCATATTAGTCCTGCCCCGTACAAAAAAGACTTTTCTAATCAATCATTATCCACATTAAAGTCATCTCTCATTAATCATAATACCCACTTGTCAAGATGATGCTATATAAATTAGTAGTTTTGGGGGATGGTGGCTCTGGCAAGGTATAAAGAACCTGATGTGTAATTTATTGTACCTCTGCGAATAATATTTTATAATTCTTAAGGTCACTAACTCCCTTTATTTTGTATTTAGAAAGATCTTGTAGTTCAGGTTTTTATCGAATATTTTCAGTATTTTTTTATTATTTTTTTTTTTACTTTCAAATATTAAATTTACAATTCATGTTTATTTTAGTTGTGTCTGAACCACTTTGTTGGTGGGTATAGTAAACATATATAGAATTTTTTTTACTAATCGAGACCTAATATTAACTTTCGTTGTTACATTTAAATTGAATTTATAATTGATAGAGGTGCGTGTGATAATTATCAAAAAACTATTAATAACAATTATAACTTTATTAATTAATAACAACTAATTTAATAAAATTTAATGAAATTTTGATATAAAAAAATTTAATAAAATTTAATAATAATTTTGGGTCACTAATTATTTATTTTAAAATGAAATATTTATAGACGTATGATCCAACGATTGAAGATTCATATCGAAAGCAAGTAGTAATTGATGATCAACCTTGTGTGTTGGAAGTCTTGGATACGGCCGGACAAGGTACTTTACAAGTACTTGCAGAAAACTTAATAACTATTTCATGATACAATTTTAATGTATCATTCTTTAAATCGGTAACTTTGCTATTTCCGAGCATTTACCAATATTAAAGTATAAAATTAAAGTGTTTACAAGTTTTTTTCTAGTTTCCTACTTTTGTACATGTATTTTTAGTTAATTTTATTATATATAAATTTGGTAGAGGAATACTGTGCACTTCGTGATCAATGGATCAGGTAAAATTTTAATTAACAAATCTTAAATCTAGAAAACTATTATAGCATTCTATCTGGCAAATGACTTCATATGACCTCGATGGCTTAAGTCAAAAATACATAAACTTCATTNCCTAATATTAACTTTCGTTGTTACATTTAAATTGAATTTATAATTGATAGAGGTGCGTGTGATAATTATCAAAAAACTATTAATAACAATTATAACTTTATTAATTAATAACAACTAATTTAATAAAATTTAATGAAATTTTGATATAAAAAAATTTAATAAAATTTAATAATAATTTTGGGTCACTAATTATTTATTTTAAAATGAAATATTTATAGACGTATGATCCAACGATTGAAGATTCATATCGAAAGCAAGTAGTAATTGATGATCAACCTTGTGTGTTGGAAGTCTTGGATACGGCCGGACAAGGTACTTTACAAGTACTTGCAGAAAACTTAATAACTATTTCATGATACAATTTTAATGTATCATTCTTTAAATCGGTAACTTTGCTATTTCCGAGCATTTACCAATATTAAAGTATAAAATTAAAGTGTTTACAAGTTTTTTTCTAGTTTCCTACTTTTGTACATGTATTTTTAGTTAATTTTATTATATATAAATTTGGTAGAGGAATACTGTGCACTTCGTGATCAATGGATCAGGTAAAATTTTAATTAACAAATCTTAAATCTAGAAAACTATTATAGCATTCTATCTGGCAAATGACTTCATATGACCTCGATGGCTTAAGTCAAAAATACATAAACTTCATTTTCAATATCTAACCAAAATTTAATCGGACATTTGTCCAGATTCCGTTATGATATTTAATATGACATTTAATATGACAGTTAATATACGAAATTTAATATGAAATTTAATATAATATAGGGATGGAGAAGGATTTCTCCTTGTCTATTCTATATCTTCGCGATCAACTTTCGAACGAGTAGAACGATTTTACGATCAAATCTTACGTGTTAAGGATACTGAATCGGTTCCAATTATGCTTGTTGGTAATAAATGTGATAAAATTACCGAACGTGAAGTCTCTCGAGAAGAGGGGATGAATATGGCGAAAAGACTTAAATGTGAATTCATCGAAAGTTCTGGGAAAACATGCGTAAATGTGGAAAGAGCGTTTTACACAGTGGTTAGGATGATACGGTCGAATAGAGAAGGTAGACGAGATATTAAAAAGCTGAAAAAATGTTCAATACTGTAATAATATACGATATTTTATTTTAAATTACATTAAGCTATATGCATTATGAGAAAGTTAGATGTGAGGAAAGGCGCCAAAGCGTCTTTGTTTTATTATGTAGAGTATTTTTACCTAATTTTAGTTAATCAATAATTAAGAAAATTAAATTCTTTCTTCTATTTATTATTGCTTCAATCACTAGACACAAAAAAAAATTTTGAGTACCTTTTTCAATCATTTTTCAAATTTCTACCTCCCCCTCGAACTTAAAATATGCAAATATTCCTTGGTAAAATAATTGGAGAAAAACGGAATTGCAATTATTATGTCAACGTCAATTGAATACAAAAAGTTTGTTTACACAGAATACAAATACAATATATATATATATGTATGTATACTTCATATAGTAAGATTTAATAAAAATTATTTTTTTTAAATTATATTTAATTTATTACATATTAAGGATTTACATTATTAGCAAATAAAGACCTTCAATAAAATCATCCAACTGTAACCACTTTGGTTCATTAGAATTTGCCCAATTTTTACAAAGAACATAATTTTGAACCTCTTTTTGCAGATCTTTAGGCGCTGTGCAGGTCATAAAAGTACAAAGAGTACAAAGCATACGAGAATTACGAAAGAAAGGTTAATAATTAAGATGATATTTAAGTTCTATGAGCATCCAATACTTATACCTGTAATTTCGCTCCACTTTTTTTGTGATGACTGGCAAACTTCGTGAGGCAATTGATAGTTGGAACACCCCGATAAAATGAAATGACAGTTTTATATTCTAAAGAAAAAGAAATAAGGTAAATCAATGCTTACGTTTGAAGAAAATATTCCATCGTAATAGTAAAGTAGTTGAAAGACCCATTGAAAGTTTTTTAGGTAATGCGAAACAATCAGGCGACTCGAAACACTGATATTATTTTTTTATTTTTATTTTTCAATACGACACTATTTTATTTTATGCAAAAATAAAAATAAAGTAACAAATATCCTAAAGTAAAGATTTAAGTCAAATCCTGAAGACAGAATAAATTAGTTATCAAAATGTTGGTTTAAATGTTATCATTATCATTAGTATGCATGAATTGCTGTCGTATATAAAACTAGAAAATGGAAAACATTGAAAGTCCAGAACAATAATCATTTTTTATTTTATTTTTTTTAAATAAAACAAAAATTTCAAAATCTTCTTCACCTTCACATTCATTCATCTTGAATGAGAACCAAACCTGGTGTCACGACTGTGAAAAGTTCATTTGCAAAGTTGTACCTTGGCATTATAATGATAGCAAGGAAGAGGCTGGTGGTCAGCAGCCAGAATAACTGATGCTCCGGANCTTACGTTTGAAGAAAATATTCCATCGTAATAGTAAAGTAGTTGAAAGACCCATTGAAAGTTTTTTAGGTAATGCGAAACAATCAGGCGACTCGAAACACTGATATTATTTTTTTATTTTTATTTTTCAATACGACACTATTTTATTTTATGCAAAAATAAAAATAAAGTAACAAATATCCTAAAGTAAAGATTTAAGTCAAATCCTGAAGACAGAATAAATTAGTTATCAAAATGTTGGTTTAAATGTTATCATTATCATTAGTATGCATGAATTGCTGTCGTATATAAAACTAGAAAATGGAAAACATTGAAAGTCCAGAACAATAATCATTTTTTATTTTATTTTTTTTAAATAAAACAAAAATTTCAAAATCTTCTTCACCTTCACATTCATTCATCTTGAATGAGAACCAAACCTGGTGTCACGACTGTGAAAAGTTCATTTGCAAAGTTGTACCTTGGCATTATAATGATAGCAAGGAAGAGGCTGGTGGTCAGCAGCCAGAATAACTGATGCTCCGGACAGAGCAATGTTTTAGCTGCACTACATCTCTTCCGTATGTTGTGTACTTGATTCTCTTTACCTGGCACCGGGGATGGACACAATAAATTATTAAGAAAATGTGGACTTTATTATCAAGTTAAATGATTATTATAGGCACCCCTTTTATTACTGTTATTGTTATTGTTAATTACTATTTATATTTCTTTAATGATTTAGTCATCCGGATACAAATATATATGGAGGATGTTAATATGGAAATTGAATTTTATTTAACATGATTATATATAATAAAGAGACAAGAATAAAAATCTGGCAGTGCCCCGATATCAAAAATATTAAAATTATTTGGGATCATAGAAGTTTCACCAATAATGATATATTAAACTTTTTATTTAATTTTGGGTCATTAACAGAAAGTAATTAGATTGTAAATGTCACCAGAAATTTTCAGAGTTGAATAAATAGGTTTTCCATCTATATTTTGTACAGCAATGCCTGTGGGAGTCATTATAGAATGCTTTTTATTTTTTTATTTTAAAAATCCTACTATCAATTTTTCATATATTATTTACCTTCTTGCTGCTGAACCTGTTAAGAAAAGAATGGATGATTGTTGGGTTGATAATAAGATTCTCAGCAAGTAGTAAGTATATTATGAATTTAGATGATAAGAGTAATTTATTATTTTTTGAAAGAAATGTTAGTGGTATTAGTCTTGACAATTGCATACATTTTTATAATGACAAGTAGAGAATTAATTAAGTTTTTATAATTCTCAAAAATAATGTTGTTTGCACTTGTGAAACTTGATGTAGAGAGTAATGGAAACTCATGTTGAAGCCTAGCTCTATATATAAAAAAGTTTACTTTAAATTCAAGTTCACTTTGTACAGGAACTTTAATTAATAATTAATAATAAAAAAAGTTTTTGTCATCTTTGATAGTCAAATATTGAAATTAAACTAAAATTAATTTTTTTTCATTTAACTATAATTCTATTTTTTGATCATGCCAATAATTTTGAATTCTTGGAATAATAGGTATATTTTTGAATTTTCAGTGATATATTGAATATATTAATGAATTAAAAACTGTGTCAGTTGGTCTTTCAAAATATTTGTTGATTGAATCTTCATAATAAGGATCTAAATATTGCTCTGTGAACTGGATGTATTGCTTGAATTCTGGAATTTGATGCTGATGATGGTAAATAATTTATAGAACTGTGACATGATGATTTCCTAAAGATAATAAAATTCCGTTCTTTGTGTGTTTAACATTATCTTGTTTTATTTTCTTTTTTTAAGAAATGTTATTTCTTTTACCAGATGGAATAGCAGTAGATAAAGTTCAGGAATGAATAAGAAATTATATATTTAAAATATATTTTTGATGTCTCATATTAAGAAAGCGATATGTATTCGAATTTATATATCATGTATAATATGAATACTCAAGCTAGAACTGAACTTTAATGTATTCGATTTATCATCATTACCACTTTTGATTATCCATTATTTATTCATTGTTTTATAATTAATTATTTACTTTATTTTATTTTCAAATGTTCATCTAAATTTAAATAAATTTTTGGTCCAGATTATAATAATAAAACATTGTGAATTTGTGGATTCTTTTAAATGATAGAATATGATAGAATGTTCTATAATTTTGAAAATTATAATGATTTAATTTGTTCGATTCTCAGGTTACCTGGTGCCACAGAAAGTTTTCTTCGATGATAGAGGTTCAAAGATGGTGTTAGAAGTTTTTTTTTTTTTTTTTNAATTTATAGAACTGTGACATGATGATTTCCTAAAGATAATAAAATTCCGTTCTTTGTGTGTTTAACATTATCTTGTTTTATTTTCTTTTTTTAAGAAATGTTATTTCTTTTACCAGATGGAATAGCAGTAGATAAAGTTCAGGAATGAATAAGAAATTATATATTTAAAATATATTTTTGATGTCTCATATTAAGAAAGCGATATGTATTCGAATTTATATATCATGTATAATATGAATACTCAAGCTAGAACTGAACTTTAATGTATTCGATTTATCATCATTACCACTTTTGATTATCCATTATTTATTCATTGTTTTATAATTAATTATTTACTTTATTTTATTTTCAAATGTTCATCTAAATTTAAATAAATTTTTGGTCCAGATTATAATAATAAAACATTGTGAATTTGTGGATTCTTTTAAATGATAGAATATGATAGAATGTTCTATAATTTTGAAAATTATAATGATTTAATTTGTTCGATTCTCAGGTTACCTGGTGCCACAGAAAGTTTTCTTCGATGATAGAGGTTCAAAGATGGTGTTAGAAGTTTTTTTTTTTTTTTTTATTGTTTTATTTCTCTTATTATTTTATTATTTATTGTTATAATTCTTTCTTGTTATGTCTTATTTACTATTTATTATTATTTATCTCTAGCTTTATTTGTTATTACTTAGTGGTTATTGTATCTATTTTAGAATTGACATATATATATTCAGTTATTTCTATTTTTGTATAGTTAGTTAATTAAATAACACTTTAGAATGGCATCATAGTAACTAAAGTAGAATTAGAATAGAAAAGGCTAGTTGACTGTCAAAAGAGGGTCTAGGACCTCAAAGGAGGGCTTAGGACCTCAAAAGATGGTCTAGGACCTCAAGTGAGGTCCTGAACATCAAAGAGTAGAAATGTATATAAAGACAAGAGAAATTGTCTTGCCCAAGTCAGTTTTGGAGTTTATTCAATTCCTATTTCTTTTATTTTAATAAAAATAAACAATCATATTATACTTTTGTCTTAAAGTGTTGCTGAAATAAACCAAGGACATATTGCTTAACTCAAACTCACCTTTGATCTTTATTCTTAGTTTATTGAATTTATGATTATTTTTAGATTATTGTTATTGTATTTTGATTTGATTTAGTATTTTGATTATTGATTAATTATTGATTGATTTATAGTTATTGATTATTTGTTGGTTATACTCATTCACATAATTTAACCAACACCAGCTTATCACCGAGCTAAACCACTATAATTTAGTAAGCTTGCTCTCCCAGGTGGTAACAACGGTTAGAAAATCTGTCACATTATTTTGGCTACCATTATTCAAAAGAAACATTAATGAGTCTTCGTTTAAATTAAAGCTCCCAATCGGTTCAGTAAAAACCGAAATATTCGGTTTGGTCAGTTTCTAATCAGAATCCGAACCGAATATTTCGGTTTACATATATACATATTGATTCTGGAGCATTTTAATATTTATTGATGACATAAAAACCGGTTTGGTTCTGTTTTGGATAATTATTATTCGGGTTCATACGTAATCCGAACTGAACCGTTGAGAGCTTTAGTTTAAATAGATTCTATTGGACATGGAAAATTATTTCACTTCAAGAACTTGACATTGAAGATTACATAATGATAAATCGGATTACTTATTCTTTGCTTCAAAATTTACACTCAATTAAGTTATTTTCATTTGGGACATACATTCAATACGCCTAAAGGCATTCCGAAATGTTCAATACAAGTTTAAAAATTTTTTGTCTAGATTTATTTGCCCACGATTACATTTGGTACATTTTAAGAAAAGATTCAAAATGAATCGATGAACAAATGGGGACAACAGTTACACAGAAAAACCTGATTTGTCAATGGTATCTCCAGATTTGCTTTCTATGATTGTTTGAATTGATAACGCTGCATTATTATTATCGAATTTCCACTATTAATGATTCTCGAGATACACGTAGACGACTAGTTATGCTTTACCGCCTGTATCAATTTCCTTTACGGGAACTGCAGGCCAGGCCTAGTCCTACAGCGAAAAAATCTTCTTTTTTATGTTCATCCCAGACACCAAATTATTATTATTATTGTATTTGAAAAGCCAAAATAAAAATTTTATCTTTATATTTTCATGAAAAAATAAATAAATGTACATTCACTCTTTCTATGCATCGTTTGTTAATTAAAGGGCTTCATTTTTATTAGCACTATTAATAATATTATTAACTTGTCAATAATGCTGTGCGTGTGCGATAACATAAAATAATGCCACATCCATCCACATCCATTTAATTACAATGAATAATTCGTTTCTCAATAATCAATTATTCATTGTAACATCAAAAATTAATTTATTGTCCAACAATATTATAGAGATTTCCATATTAAGGATAAGTAATTTATTTGCATGGTTGTTCTCATTTGAGAATTCTACGTTAAATCCGATTAAGTACGTTCAAATAATTTACGCATGTAATTTTCAATATAAATACATGATACTAAACTTGATTGATAGTTTCTCTCAATTCACTTCCATAATGTTGAATAGAACCTTTTTTTTCAAAATGGCTACTTTTGTTACCTTGGTACTTTTGTTCTTATTTTCAGTTACCGCCCATAAAACGACAACTATAATCAAGACACGGGGTTACACTTGCACAATTTACCCTAGAAATTGTAAAGCTACTACCACCACCACCACCATCACGTCTAAAACTACCACCACCACCACCAGTTTCATTATACCTATTTCTACAACTATCTTAGAATCTACTACCACCATAACCATCACCGAAGCCACCTATACGGGTCTTCCAAAAAAGAGGTCCAATAATGTTATCTGCAATCTTGATAGAAATGGGAGTTATCTCAAAAACAAACACACAAAGATCGTCTTTTGTAAACCCACTGTTTACTTGCCATGTCCAAAAGTTTGTGTAAAAACATTAACAACTACAACTATTTTGGCCGCTACTATGACCACTATTTCGACCTCTACTTCACTTTACACCACTTTATCTTTAGCTACCTACGCGATATCAACTTGTATTACTCGTGGTATGCAATGTTCTTTGGCTCATAACTGCTGTGGAAATTATTGTGTATCTTTGGATGATAGCCCATTTTCCACCTGTCTTTGATAAAATTTTTACGTTTCATGTTCATCAAAAATTTTATGGAAAAATTGTTACGAAATTGTGAATTTTCTTGAATTAAAATTAAAATAACGGATTACCATACCATAAAATTGAATTTAGCAAGTAGTATGACTGTTAATAAATTATTAGGGAGCATATAATCTAGATAAATCTAGATGTTCAAAATTTTGTCTTATTGAACTTTACTATTTTTGGATTTATTACTATCATTATTATCATTATTATTCTTAAAAATGTTTTTATTGATATTATTTATCCATTCTATAAAATAATAATGAATTCGTCTGTTTTTGAATTTCCACTACTATTAATTATTGCTGTTTTATTATAATTATCATTGTCTGCAGAAAATAATAATAATATCATTAGAATTATTATTGTTTGAAAAAAAAGAAGGTAGTAGAATTATTCGTTCAGAAAAAAATTCTGAAATTGATTTCTTTTTAATGTAATTTTTTTGGTTACCCTAATTGTGATGGTAATTATTGTTTTATACTGATATTTTATTATTTATTGCCGTCTAAACTTACTCAAAATAGTTTTCTCTTAGAATTTGGGTATCTTAGCATTCATTGTCTCATTCCAATCGTTAATGGTTGGTTTGTGTAAATATTAAAGAGAAAGGATTAAATTTATCCCAACAAAAACTCCATAAATTGTTAGTAATTCCGCATCAGCAATATCTTGTCCATGATTTATTTAGATGGAAATTTATTCTTTAGGATTTAATCATATAAGAATAAGTATTAAATGTTTAAGTTAATGAATACAAATTTATTCTTTATTTTTGAATCTCTACAAACACGAATAACATGAAACAACGCTTACAAAGCAATATAACTGCCACACACAAATAATATACCAAATAATATATAAATAATATATTAATAAAAATACAAATGTCAAAATAATTATCGTGCTAAACATTCAATACCTAAACATTCTTGTATTAACCTACCACTTACTGAAGAGTTCCTATTTGTAGGGTCTGTTCCTATTATCTCAAAATAAAAATTTTATCTTTCAAATAAAATATTTCATCCTTTCTTTATAATATATTACGTAAAAATTGCATTCTATTCTCCAAATACATATCGTATGCATGTATTGTTTAATCACGGGGTTCTATTTATCTTTATATGCACTCACTTTGCAAATGATATTGTTAATCTTGTCAATATTTGCATAATAATGCATTGTTTTTAAAATTAAAATAACAATGAATTAAAATATGAGTAACTAGTAATTTTATTTGTTGTACAAATTTTATGACATTGAGGTAGCACAAATGCCAAGGGAAATGTTGTGCAAGGATTACGGAAGATTTTGAAAGTAATGGAGATAATGGTACAGTGGCACCTGGATGAGTGTGCTACCATCCAGAATAAATCCTTGGACGTCATCCTTCATCCTTGTGTTTCATCCCCCGGAAAATAAGAAAAGCATGATTAGATGCGACAACAAAGGATGAAAGAAAACACTTCGAAAAGATATAAATAGTAAGTAGTTTTTTAGGAAGGTTGATCAACAAAAAAATAATAAATTTCATAATCCTTTTGGCAATTTTTGGTGATTTACGTACATTTTTGAACATTTTCGTATTATTTCTTTTATTTCTTTCAATAATAAATATAATAATTTTGTAATAGATGCTTGATCCTAACAGTAGAGTGTGTTTATTTTAGTAAAAAGGTGTGACGAGAAATTCAAATTAGTGAGATTGCCATAACTTTACGTTTTGCTCTGTGCCAACCATTGAGTGGAACAAAAAATAATCTTGGGATTAAAAAAAAATTCTCATCATTCCTGCAAAAACCTTGCCGATCAGCAATTCTTCTTCATTTAGAGTCATCTTTTTATAAAAATGATATTTTAAAAATAATCTTGTGGCATTGAAATTTTTTTATTAAGAGTCGAAGATGAGAAGAGTGATGTTAAGCAGAGGTTATGTAATATATAACCTTAAATAGATGAATTAAAGAAGAAATTCATTCATTATAAGCGAGTTAATTCCTGTTTTTTTCAAGGATTTATTAGATTCATTATAATTATCATATTCCAAAAAAAAGAGGTGAAAATTGTATTACACCTGTAGTGTTAAATGATCATTGCAAATAACAAAAACAAATAATGAATAAATAAAGTCCATATATGAAATGGAAAAAATGCAAATTAGAATTTGCTGCTTGTTTACAAATTAAGCTTAAAAATAATGATTAATTTTCATCATTGGTTGATTTC
Source organism: Diversispora epigaea (assembly GCA_003547095.1). Taxonomy (NCBI): domain Eukaryota; kingdom Fungi; phylum Glomeromycota; class Glomeromycetes; order Diversisporales; family Diversisporaceae; genus Diversispora; species Diversispora epigaea. Next base: position 146,112 of record PQFF01000187.1, on the reverse strand, counting down.
CCAAGTCTTTAAGAACATAATGCGCGAATTTGAGCTTTAAAAAATAAAATAAATACTATACACATTAAAAAGTCTAAATATATAAACATATATATAGAAAAATAGAATTTAGAATCAACGAAATTTCGGACTGAAATTTTGATACTTGAATATAAATATATATATATATAAGATATTAAATCGCTTCTTATTGTACTCCTGCGGCTATCTCAGCGTTTTATATTTATTTTTATCATTATTTATTTTATTATTATTATTATTATTACCTCCAACATAAAAGATTGAATTTTAGAATGTGCTATTTTCATTTAAATTATATTTCTTTTAAAATATTTATACATTTATTGAATGATTTCTCTCAAAATAACATTGTTTTTCATTCAGTTTTAATTTAAATTAATACGTTGAAATTTAACCGGACGGTATTAACTGGCTTGAATAAAAAAGAATAAACGCATTTAAAACTGTAATAAAGCAAGTCGTAAATTAAGTGGTAGTCTGGAATTTTTATGCTATTTTCCGTATCTAGAAGGATTGGAAATTGAAAAAAAGAATAATGAATGATCTGACGTCTCATAATTTTTAAGCATCAAAAACGAAACTTTGGTATCACTTTACTTGTCCAATATAGTGTCCTTCGCTGCACTCCGGACAAACAAGAAATAGTCTTGATGATCTTAACTGTTTGTCGTATATAATAACGTTCAAAATAATGTTCATCGTTGAAATTTTAATACTTTTAGTCGACTTCATATTTCTTTCATTATTATTTCCTATTCTTATAAAATCGAAATTACAAACTAAGCAAATTGAATTTGTACTCTAAGACAAGTGATAAACTTTTATAATATAAATGGTGCTTTATAATTTAATAAATAAAATACAAGTAATACAAATGAAAATATATAATGTCAAATAAAAATTTAAAAATTAGAAATTTGTAATATGATATAAATTAAAAAATTAGACATATCCAAATCAACTATTCCAGAATCGCCTAAATAACATATAAATGAATTAATTATAAAAATAATATAATATAGAAATAGCTAATAACATAACAATACTTGCCAACAATTAAAACAGAAGTAGATTTCGTTAATTTTTCAAGTTTGCTTTCGAAATTTTCTTCATTTTTGGGTTTTGGAAGTTTTGAATAATTAAGAAGTCGACTGGTATAAATCGCTTGTGGATATGTTTGATAATTAAGATGAGTTGTAGTTGTTGTAGTTGTCATATTGGCTGATTCACGTAATTTAATAATTTGAAAATTAAATTTAAATATTAATTAAAATATTTACCTCATTTAAGACATCGTTGAAGTTCACAAAATTATCAAACTTTTTTAATGCCACTTTAAGATCACCATATCTTTCCCAATGTCGATTTTTAATATCCCAATCTTCAATAAATCCATCAATCCACCTAGCATAATGTATTGTTCCAAATCCACCTCTACCTATTTGTTTAACACCTTTAAATTGAGCATAAGGTATCCATTCTATTATTCCCTGATGACTATTGGCATTTAGTTGAGAATCTTGAATGAATTTATCTATTTTTTCATTTCCACTTGTCCAATTATTAAAATCATTTTGGAAATGTTTCGAGTCACACGGTTTGCACCAATATCCATTATATTCTTGATTGCATTCTGGGCATATTTATTAGACATTTTTTTTTGTTTGTTTATGGTATAAAAGGTAAAAATTTATTTTTTTTTGAAAAAAAGGAACGTAAATTACAAAATTTTTTTAGTATGCAAAAAAAAAATCGCATTTATTTTTATCTCATTACACAGTATACAATATACGCAAAATGCTAATCCTAGAATAGTAATTTACAATAAGATTATATGGATTGAAAATGATGTATCTTCGGGCTTCGGTGAAATATATTTATTTAGTTACACGAAATTCATATGCATATCACTACAATTATTTTTTTTTCCGATCCGAAAGCACTGTATTTATTTATTAATCACGTGAAGAAAATAAGCATTTATTTTTTTAGAGTGATACATTACAAGAGATCATCAAAAATCGAGAGAATAACTTGAAAAATAATAAGAATAATAGTAATGATGTGATGAACCAGATGATTTGATCCCTAACTAACTTAACAAATTCAAGAATTCATAATCAAGAATTTCAATATTGTCAAATGTTTGAAAATTATTATCAAATTTAAAAGGGAAGCTTGAGATTTTAAGTAAAGGTGTCAAATATTTATACGGGGAATTTAAACCTCCCATGGAAGAAAGGATTCAACTTTGTGATGATAATTTGAATTAGGAGTATTTGGAGAATGTATGTTCTATTGTTAATTTATTTATTTAATTTATTTATTTATTATGTATTTATTGATTTGTTTATTTATTTATTATTATTATATTTTAGTTAAATCTTTAATTTAAACGTTTAAGAGAAATTTTTTGAGCTAGAGTTATCATTTTTATTATTTATTTATTTATTATTTATTATTTTTTATCCATTTATTACTTATTGCTATTTGTTATTATTTTTTATAGTTTGCTTCACAATCGGATAAATGTCTGATTCCTCAATATGAACGTGATGAATTCTTTGAGCTTACAAAAAAAGTAAGTAAAGTAAAATTTAACAATAATAACTTTTTGTTATTATTACTATGATGCGATGTTACATTTTTAATATCGAATTTTTAATTTATTTATAATTAATAAATTTTATTAATTATTAGTTTATAGTTGAATCTGCTACGAAGTATATGAATTACTTTCACAAGAAGGTTTTCTTCTGCAAGAATTATATGCTAAATGTGCCGAGATTTATCAATGAATGTTCCTTAATTGAGGTAAAATTATTATTTATTTATTCATTTTATTATTTATTGATTTCTGTATTACATTTATGTTCTTTCCATTAATATTCATCATTTGCAGAAAATATTCGAACTCGAAAAAAAAGCATTTGTAGATATTTTTAAATTTTTAAGAGAGGAAATTTCAACTATCTTCTGAATCAGCATTACCATTATCAAATTTCAATGATTCAAAAGAGATAAACGTTAGCAACAAAAATATTGATTTAATTTAAGAAATCAGCATCAATTATCTAAAATTGAGATATTACCATTAGAAAGTTTCGATGGTAAAAAAAAGTAAAGCATTGACAAAAATATTAATTTAATTCAAGAATAATTATCGAAACAAACATTGATTACTGAAGAAACACCTAGAAAGTAGACAGTGATATCGATTTGCTGCAGATATTTATAAAAGTTCAATAGTTATTTAATTACGATAAATGATACTAATAAACAGGGTTGGGAAATTTGTATGTACTAGATAAAATTAATTTTGTACTTGTACTAAATTTTATATTAGTTATTATAGTGTACTAACTGTACTAACTGTTGTACTAACCTATTTTTAAAATTGTATTGAAACGCCTAAGAAAAGCCACGAAAATATAAATTAATATCGATATTAATCAATAATTCCAAAAGTCGCATTATAAAATATTATGATGAAAGTTTATACTTATGCATTTATAAATATATCATTTATATCTCTTAATTATACTCAGTCCAGTCTTTTTAATTGTAAATTCTCATTTTAATATTTCTTTTTTTCTTTTTAATTTGGTAGTTATCTTTTCGTTGATTTTTTATTTCTTTGTTTTTAATATTTCCGCTTTTTTTTTTATTACCCTTTGATTAAAATTTTTTTTAATCCTATGCTAGCTTGTATACATCTTAATGAGTGAAATGCAGCTTTGAAAATTTATCAAAGTGATTTTCAGAGACAAATAGTATACTGGTGTATTGCTACTTTGAAGCGTAAAGCATTAAAAATTGAAAAATTGGAAGCGATATTGTCAAAAAATTCAATCAGTAAAAATGCTTTTCACGTTTCGTTGCAAAAAAATATTATTTTTTATTATTAAATAATAATTGTTTTTTTCTTTTTTAAGTAATATTATTATTATTAAAAATTTAAGAAATAATATTTTAGAAAAATGATTCATAGCGTCCGTATTCAATGAACCCGAAATTACAGAAACAGTTCCAAGAAGGGTAAGATCAAAATGTGCATAATAAATATAAAAATATGTTTATACTAAAAATTAGATTTACTTTCTCAAGTATTCAAACATGTAATTAAAGCTTTAAAGTATAAAAATAAATAAATAATATAAATATATAAAGAAATAATCGACTTAGCGATGCGGAATAAAAAAAAAGTTGATAGGATAAATGAAGCATATTTAATAATTATATTTATTTATTTATACTATCTAATTTAACTATTATTTTTTTTAAAAAAAAAAAACTTGGAATAATGCAATTAATTTGTGGTAATAAAAAAGTGTATACATCTTTATTATAGTATTTTTATAGTTCATTTTTTGTTAAAGTCGCAAAAAAAAATATGTATATTTTATAAATGTGAAAAATTGTAATGTACAAATTTTAATTTTTGTTTTTTTTTTTTTTTTTAATTTACGCCATTTATAAAACATATATAAAAATGAAGTACAATTAATTAACCGAACCAAAAAAAAAAAAAAAAAACTTATGTTTCCAAAATTTTATAAATAATTTCTGAACAAACAGTTTTTATTCATTCATTCACTCAAATTTGCATGGAATTTCCAATGGAGAATTAACGTAAAAAAGAGAAAAAACAAGAACCTAATTAAACATAATTAATAAATAAAGATATATAAATATATATATAAAGGGTATTACACTACATCAGACATTACATTATCATTATTTATTACTTCTTTCTCANAAAAAATGTAATGTACAAATTTTAATTTTTTTTTTTTTTTTTTTTTTTAATTTACGCCATTTATAAAACATATATAAAAATGAAGTACAATTAATTAACCGAACCAAAAAAAAAAAAAAGACACTTATGTTTCCAAAATTTTATAAATAATTTCTGAACAAACAGTTTTTATTCATTCATTCACTCAAATTTGCATGGAATTTCCAATGGAGAATTAACGTAAAAAAGAGAAAAAACAAGAACCTAATTAAACATAATTAATAAATAAAGATATATAAATATATATATAAAGGGTATTACACTACATCAGACATTACATTATCATTATTTATTACTTCTTTCTCACTGCAGCCATTTATAATTATTATTATTTATTATTATTATTGTTATTTATTCATTTATTATTATTCTCTGACATGCATAAAAATATATAGAATAAATAATCAATATGAAATTAAATCAAAATCAAATTAAAAGGAAAAATTAAAAGGAAAAGAAAAATTCAAAAAAAAAAAAAGATTAAATTAGCAGGTAAAACAAAATAAATAAAATTAGCAAAATTTTTTTGTTGCAATTTTTATTGGATCTTCATAACATTTCATTCATTTATTTCGATTAAATTAACCAACTGGTTTGAACTACGAGTCCACCTTCCAATACTTGATTGATTACATGTTTTTAAGCATAATAAATCAAGTGCAGTCAGGAATTTTTATGTCATTTTCTGTAGGAATAGGGGACTAAATTAATAATGGCGTGATTTCATGACTGATTAATTAGTTTGTTCCCGTTCATTCATTCACTTCACTCATCATTTGTTAAGCTATTGTACCAAATTCTTTACAACTAACGTCCATCACATAACAACTATTGTTCGTTGTCTATAATTTTTTTTTACGACTAAGAAATTTTTTATAAATTATCTCGGAATTTTATTGAACTTCTTAGTGATAAAGATGTAATCATTATATTCAAAAATGAGAAATTTTACATGAATTCCAATTCCAAAGAAAATAAGTAATTTTTTAAAGAAATAATATTTAAAAAATAATTTAGATCAATGTGAATTCACACTATCACTATACAAAGTACTTAATGAACCCAAAATTACAGAATACGTTCCAAGAAGGTTAGTATGTAAGTATTATAAAAATAAAACAAAAATTGTTAAAAATTTTTAAAAAACATTACTAAGTGCATTGAATTTATAAATTATTAGGCTGATAGTATATAAAAATTTAAGCCAAAATTATATGCCCATCTGCGCAGTTGATAGACTTGCTACACAAAAGATATTTTAAATAACTGATAATCCGTTGTGTAATTTCCCTTCTCTTTTTGGAAACATTGCACACATATAATCTCCATTGTTTCCGTTTTGTCTTTTTTCGAACTCAATAATTTGAAAAAAATAAAATGTATTTAAAATTTTTTGACAAGTTATCTCAAAACTTTATTGAACTACTAAATGATAAAGATGATTATAATGTAATTATTGAAGTCGAAAACAAGGAAAAATCCTTTACGGCACATTCAAACATATTAAAATTTCGATCAACATATTTCCGTAAAGAGTTAGAAAATATTCATCCGAATGAAAATAATATTAAGACCATTGTTAAATCAAATGTATCCTCTCAAATTTTTGACATCATTCTCAAGTAAGTTATTATCAACAATAAAAGTACTATTATATATTTTTATTATTTTTATTATTTTATAAATAAATTTTAATCATTATGGTTTATAATTCAGATATATTTATGGAGGAATTATTAATTTGGAAAATGTTGAAACAAGATTTATTTTTGATTTAATGTTAGCCGTTAATGAATTTGAACTTGATGAATTAACTAACAAATTAGAAACTCATCTCATTGATGCTGAAGCTTCTTGGTTAAAAACATATTTTTTTCTTGTTTATCGTACTATTTTTAACGTAAACAACTTTAAAAATTTAGAAAATTTTTGTAATGATATTATTACAAAGCATCCAGGTCTTATTTTTGAAAACTCGGATTTTGCTTCTCTTCCTGAATCTGCATTAATATCTCTTCTCAAACAAGATAATTTGCAAATGGAAGAAATTAAAATTTGGGATTATGCCATCAATTGGGCAATTTCTCAAAATCCTGCTCTTCCTAAAAACCTTGAAGAATGGTCCAAGGAAGATTTTCTTACGTTAAAAACCACTTCACAACAATTTTTACCACTTATTCGTTACTTTCATATTTCAAATACTGACATTATTGATAAAATTAGCCCTTATAAAATGATTCTAGATAAACAACTTTGGAAAGATATTAAACTGCATATGGCAGTTCCTGATCGACCAGTGAAATCCAATGTTTTGCCAGCAAGATCAGTTTTGGTTACTGAATTACCTCCTCGGACTGAAGAACCTTTTTCAACGATCATTTCTGAACAACATATTGCAGAAATTTCGACCTGGATTGATCGTAAAACAACCAATTATTCAACAAAAAATATTCCGTATAAATTCGAATTAATTTTAAATGGAACTACAGATGGATTTGCTCCACAAACATTTTGGAATATTTGCCATGGTCATGCTAATACAGTTGTGGTAGTAAAAGTTAAAGGGACTGATGAAATACTCGGAGGTTATAATCCTTTAGCATGGGATAATACTTTTGATAATCCACACCAAGGGGGTTATTTGGTAAAAACAAAAGATAGTTTCATTTTCTCATTAAAAAATGGTAATATTCAAAATTCAATTTTAAGCAGAGTAAAAAAACACGAAAATGCACTTTGGATGGTAAACAAGATTTATCAACATAAAGATGGTCCATGGTTTGGAGATTTTCACTTATCTAGTGATGTATCTGATTTTACTTTAGATAATAGAAATTATTGTAACGTTAAGGGTGAATATTATGAAAAACCTATAAGAACGTCATCAGATCGCTTTTCTATTGTTAATTATGAAGTATTTAAAAGAAAATTTTAAATAATTAGAAAGGGTATTTTTTTGTATTTTATTATATCATTAAACTTGTATTCATTTTTGTATTTTTATATTTTATTTTATTTTCTATTTAAATGTATAAATTAACAAATTCTTTTGTGAAAAGTATTTGTACGTCCATTCCCTTTACAACTATTATTTCGGTCTAGATAATTTATAGATAATTTGTGAATTTAGTTTTACTTTATTACTTAGTGTATATCGGTATAACAAAGTTTTAGGGAGAAGTTTGCAAATGTTGTGAAGGGTTAAAATATTGTTATTATCATTACTATTATTATTGGCTGGTGTGATTATTATCTATTATCGCGTTAGTATTACAAGTGAATACTAATGATGTTGATTTTGAAAAAATAATTATCATTACATGATAATAATAATGTTAATATTAATATTTTATTATAGTTCAAGTTCATTAATCATTGACATTCTTTAATTTTTTTTCGCTTGTAATGTAATCATCACAAAGAATATTTTCCTGATCAAATAAATCAAATTAGATTTTTATAATTTTTCTTTGATTATAAATATTCAAATAAAAATTTTATTTTGTTCATGGAGGAATAATAACTTGCTTTTATTATTATTATTATTATTACACCTTCGAAGTAATATGCTCAATATATTTAATATTCATTTTGAGAACCAAAAATAGAAAATATTAATTAAAATTCCTATACCTTCAATAAATAAATAATAGTGATAAAATAAACAAATAATATAATCAAAATTATAATTTTTTTTTTGAGCTGTATGTACAGTACTGCCCTTTTTTTTTCCACAAATATAAAACAAATAACCCTAGATTTGTGTTTTTATTTGATGTAAACTAAAACATTAAATTTTTTTTTAGTACAATTTTTCATTAAACTATGTAATTTGGATATCGTTAGTGCAATAATTAATTTTGAATTGGTATTACCGTTATTTAATTTTATTAATTTTATTAATTTAAGTAATTATGCGATAAAACAAAAAAAAAATAACAATAATCAAAAATCTTTAATGGTGCTGATTACGAATAAAAATTAAATAGACCCTTTATGAAATTGTTCTTGGATTTCATGAAATGTGTTTTTCATAAGATTACTGTACTGCTCTAATGCATTATAATTTTGTTATTTTAGAAAACTATTAAATTCCATTTTGAGACTTAAGGTTGAAGATTAAGGTGATATCAGGAGAACAGGTATCGAGACATGCTGCTAACAATGCTTCCTCCTACTCTTCTTCTAGCGTAGCTGTAACTATTGGATAAGGCAGCAAGAAACTTAAATACTCAATATATAATATCTTTATTAATTTTTTTTTTATTATTCTTAAACCAACTATTTTTGGAATTGCTTTGTTTATAAATATTGTCTCTTAACAATTTCTAGATGTTTCTTGTGGTGTTAAGGTTTGGAGAGTTTGCTTGCCAGTCCAACATTTTCACTCTTTTTCTCAAACCATTTTACAGTTTTTTGTGTGATATTGATTGGAAAATTATCCTGTTGAAATACCAGTTTTGGATGTCATTTTTAATAATACAAATAATTATATAACATTCACAGTCATAAAAAATAAATGGATGAGAAAAAAATATAAAAAAAGAAAAAGGGAATCAGTTGTGAAAATATTAAATATCAAACTGAAAAATCGGCATAACGTGACAGCACATTTTTCAGCGATTTCTGGGCAAACAGTTTTTATAGGGAATTAACCCTCACTTTACTCAAATTCACATTCATATTCAAATTCACTCACATTTAGTGTTCATTCATTCTCATACATGAAAGTTTCCAATGGAGAATTAACAGAAAAAAAGAAAGAAAAGAGAGAACTAATATAATTGATTAATAAATAAAATGTAAATCTAAATAAAGATATATAAATATACATATATTTTTTAAAGGATGAGGATATCAAGCGCTACATTATTTATTACTTCTTACTCTCAGCGGCTATCCCGCCATTTTCTAATTATTTATTTTTTAATATTGTTTATTGCTTATTATTATTCATTCTTTTATTATTATTTTTTATTTCTCTGACAAAAAAAAATCCAATTTAGAATGTACTTTAAGAATATTGTTATGAAAAAAAGTCATTGAGAGAAAACATTCAATAAATGAATGAATGTTTTGTAATTTACAGTCAAGTCTCGTCATAATCACCTATATTAAAAAATTTTATAATCACAAGAACAGTACTTATTAATGCGATGCAAAATATCTTATATAATCGCTGAAATTTTTATAATCACACTATAGTAACTTATACATATCAAGAATATGTAAAAAAGTCTCTATGTAATCACAATCGTTTATAATCACTTTTTATTGTGATTATAAAGAGACTTGACTGTATATGAAAAAAGCATTTATTTCATTAGGATCAATTTTATAAAATACGTGAAATTGACGAAATTAACCGGACTGGTATTATCTGGTTTGCGCAAAAAAAGAGTGAACACATAAATCTAAAATTTTGGGTAAAAAAACAAATTCCACGCATCCGATCTTCTATTTTTAGAACTTGAAAAAAACGTAAAAACATGCACATAATAAGTATTATTATTCGTAATGTCATGCCTAGGATTTTGTTATTCTAAATTTTTATCTACACATTTGTTTCACCACAGTATAATAGAACTGTTTTAAGTCCGGAGCTAAATTATTTGATAAATAATTGTATAAATTTGGTCATGTTGCGTTGATCTGATTGAGTGTAATACAGAAATTATAATGATCTCATGACTTTTTTGTTACTTTTTAAAAATTCATGCATAGTTCAGGTGAGTGTGGATAAAAGGGATCATTCATTCAAAAATCATAAATAAGATATAACCATCACACAACAACCATTGTTCTTTTGTCTATAATTTTTTTTTTACACAATAAAAATGTCTTTGAAATTTTTTTGATAAATTATCCCGGAATTTTATTGATCTTGTTAGTGATAAAGATGTAATCATTATAGTTAAAAATAAGAAATCCTTTACGGCGCACTCTGATGTGTTAAAGCGTTGCTCACTTTACTTTTGTAAAGAATTGAAAAATATCACCCCAAACGAAGACAATATCAAGACAATTACTATGTCAATTATTTCGGATGAAATTTTTGTTGTAATTCTTAAGTGAGTAATTACTATTCTTTAATAAAAATATTATTATTGATAACGATAATAAGTTACATAAATTAATAATTTTTATTTTAATTCATAAAATATATTTATGGTGGTACTGTTGATTTAGAGAATGTAGAAACAAAGTTTCTTTTTAATTTAATGGTTACTGCTAATGAACTTGAAATTGAAAAATTAACAAAAAAACTAGAAAATCACTTTATTGAAACTAAAAGTTCTTGGTTAAAGTCAAATTTTTTTCTAGTTTATCGTTCAATTTTTAGTGGAAATAACTTTAAAGGTTTAGAAAAATTTTGCAATGACATTGTTGCAAAATATCCATCGCTCATTTTTGATGCTGGAGATTTTATTTCCCTTAGAGGATCTGCATTGGTATCTCTTTTTAAACGAGATGATTTGCAACTAGAAGAGGTGATAATTTGGGAATATCTAATTAAATGGGGAACTGCTCAGAATTCTACTTTACCTGTAGACCATAAAAAATGGACTGATTAAAATTTTGCAACTTTAAAAACTACTCTTCAACAATGCCTACCTCTAATTCGATATTTCCATATTCCTAGTGCTGATGTTTTGAACAAAGTAAATCCTTTCAAAAAAATTCTTGATAAACAATTATAGAATGATTTGGAACAATATCTGATTGATTCTAATCAACCAGTGGAATCAATAATTTTACCACCAAGAAGAATTTTTGTTCAAAATTTGCCTACACGTATAACAGAACCAATGAATCTATTTTCTACTATTATTACTTACGAACATGTAGCCGAAATTTCCTCTTGGATTGATCGTAAATCAAGTATTTATTCTTTAACAAACACTCCATAAGAGTTTCGATTAATTTTACGAGGAAGCGTAAGTGGATTTGAGCCTCAAACTTTTTGGAATATTTGCAATGGTCAAGCTAGTACTGTATTGATAATGAAAGTTAAAGGAACAGACGAAATCCTTGGAGGTTATAACCCTTTAATTTGGGATGCTAATGCTGCTGCTAATTCTGGTGATGGTGGTAGTTGGGAAAAAACTAATGATAGCTTTATTTTCTCACTGAAAAATGGCAATATACAAAATTCAATTCTTAGCAGAATAAAAATGAGTGATTATGCAATTTAGAATGCAAATGAATATTATCAAATGACGCATGGTCCAAATTTTGGGTATTCCCTTTTTATGTTTAGTTCTAGACGTAATTTTATTTTAGATTACAGTGGATGTGATAAAAACGGTTTTTATGAAAAACCTATAACAACAAATTGGTTCTCAATTGTTGATTATGAAGTATTTAAGGTTATTAAGAAAACTAGTTAGAAATTTCGATCCTCGAATAATTAATGAAATTTGTGTTTATTTTATTTTATTAAGTATAATTAAACAAATTTAAAGTATTACTTTTCTTATTTTTCTTATTCAGAGTCCTATTTGTATGTTTTTTCAAATAGGATTTATATCTTACTTTTTCAAAATTTTAAGATATCACGTTCTATCTTAATTAATCTGAATCTGGGATTTGAATACTTAATATAAATTATATTTGCTTGTAACTTCTATGCTATGCAAACGATGAATATATTATAATCATCACGATAATACTAAATTTCTGATATGATTTTATGACAATCTTTATGAACACAAACAAAGAAATTGATTCTAACTTTTTTCTTTCAAATTTTAGAAGTTATAATGTTAATTTGGATATGCAAATTATGGAAATGGAATGAAAGGTTTCTCTTAAAGATCATCAAGCCTAACAACCACAGTAGAATCACATCAAACGTATTATTAAGCCATCTAATTCAAAATTGACTGCAAATATTTTAAAAAAAAATCAAGTTGTTGATAATTTAGTCTTCTAGTCACAACATGTAGAGGCGTATGGCAAAATAAAGATAAAGAGATTAATAATTTAGGCTCTAAGATACCAAAGATCAACAGCATGGTTTGCAGAGTATAATAAAAAATATACAAAATGTTGAAAAGAAAATATATCAAATAACAACTTCATATAAAAACTTTGTAAGTTTTGAATTTTCACAAACAGATAAGCTAACCTCTGCAACCGCTCCATCATATCAATAAATTCACCAAATTCATCGCGTTCAGGTAACTCAAATTATTCAACTCCTCTAATTAAGGTTCCACTTCTGTAATCCATCTACTTCTCTCAATTCCTCTTCTCTCGCCTCATTTTTCATTTCATTCTCCATCTCTTTCCCTTTTCCCTTCACTTTCTTATTTAATAGATACTCCTCTTCTTTATCTTTCATTTTATTTACTCCTGCTCACCTATTCTCAGCTCCTTTTCTCTTGTCTTCCCTTCTCTCATCTAAGCATCTTCTTTATATTCTTTTTTTTAATATTATATAATAAATTTAGATTTTTATAATATAAATCTATAATCTCCTCCGCATATATTATATAAAAAATTTATTATTTTCTTATTTCCTTTTCATTCATTTTTATTATTTTTATTTATGTAATATAACAAATAGATATAGATAAATCGATTTTTTGTATCACATGATTTATAAAATTTGTCTTTTTTTTTTTTTAATTTATGCAATAAAAACAATTAAATAAAAATTGATTGAAAACTAATCAATTAATACATGAAAAAAATATTTAGTGTTAAAATCAAACTTCGAAATTTTAGAACTTTCAAGAATCTCAATGATTAACTGTATATTATATTTAAATGGTAATGCTTAATGCTTTATTCAAAATTATTAAAATAATGAACTCAAATTATTAATAAAATTGAGTTTTATTTAATAGATATAAACATGAATACAAGGCTTAGTTTATAAAATACAAAATATATATATGTATTCTTCTCGATTAAGATTTTCTAACAATTTTAAATACTTCGTAATCGACAATTGAAAATCTTGTTGATGATGATATAGATCTTTCATAATGAGAGCCTTGATCGTGACAGAAACAATTACTACCTAAAGTAAAATTAGACTGATAACTAAGCAAATAAAAATCAACACCGCCAAAATATGGACCAAATGAATTTTGCGCATCTTTCATAAGTTATAGATCGCATAATTGGGATTTTTTACCCTGCTCAGAATTGAATTTTGAATATTTCCATTTTTTAATGAGAAAATAAAACTGTCATTTGCTGCTGCCCATCGATTATTAGAATCACTATTGCTGTTATCCCATGCTAAAGGATTATAACCTCCAATAATCTCATCTGTACCATTAACTTTTACTACCACAACTGTACTAGCGTGCCCATGGCAAATATCCCAAAATTTTTGTGGATTAAATTCATCTCTAGTTCCGCGCAAGATTAATTCAAATTTATATGGATTATTTGTTGTAAGATAATTAGTTACTTTACGATCAATCCAAGCTGAAATTTCCGCTACATGATCTTCGGAAATGATAGTTGAAAAATGTTCTTTTGGTTCATTTGTACGAGGTGGCAATTCTGTAACCAAAAGTGATCTCGCTGGTAAAATAATTGATTTTACTGGTCGATCAGAAGCCAAAAAATATTGATTAATATCTTCCCAAAGTTGTTTATCAATAATTTTTTTGTAAGGTCTAATTTTATCAAAAATTTCAGTACTTGAAAGTTGAAAATAACGAATATATGGTAAGCATTGTCGTAATGTATTTTTCAATGCGATAAAATTTTCTTTAGTCCATTCTTTAAGGTTTATAGGGAAAGTAGAATTCTGAGCAATTCCCACTTGATGACATAATCCCAAATTTCGACTTCTTTCATTTGTAAATCATCTCGCTTGAGAAGTGAAACCAAAGCAGATTCTTGAAGAGAAGTAAAATCTGAACTATCAAAAACAAGATTAGGATACTTTACAATAATATCATTACAATAATTTTCTAATTTTTTAAAGTTTTGTCTATCAAAAATAGTACGATAGACTAGAGAAAAATGTGTTTTTAACCACGAAGCTTTAGTATCAATGAGAATAGTTTCTAATTTGCCGGTTAATTCCTCAAGTTCAAATTCATTAGCAACCAACATCAAATCAAAAATAAATTTAGTTTCAACATTCTCCAAATTCACAATCCCACCATAAATATATCTACGTAATTAAATAATAATTATAATTAATAAATAAATTTATAAAATGTCAATAATAATTTTTTTTCATAATAACTTACTTAAGAATAATATCAAAAATTTGAGCAGAAATGCTTGACTTGGTAATTATTTTAACATTATTCCCATTTGGCTGAATGTTTTCTAATTCCATACGAAAATATGACGATCGATATTTCAATACGCTAGAATGCGCCGTAAAAGATTTTTTCGAATTTTCAACTTTAATGATCACATTGTGATCATCCTTGTCATTAAGAAGTTCAATAAAATTTTGAGATAACTTGTCAAAAAATTTCAATGTCATTTTTCAAATTATTATTGAGTCGAAAAAAAAGAAAAAGGTTCCAAAAAAAAATTCTCTTTCACAACTGAATTCGGTGTATTTGTAGGACAAAAAATTAATTTATGCATTATAACAAGTGGTCTATGTTGGGGGCGCTTTTTGTTTATAATATTTAATTTAATTTAAACAAAAAAAAATAAAACAAATTGAATTTTTTAAAATATCCTTCTTTTAAAAGATTATGTTTAAGAAATCTCCAATACTTATCAAATGCACTCTTTGTACTTGTCCAAATTAAAGAATATAAATTATTGCAATTTTGTGATGAATTTTTAGATAAATATGAATACATGCATCAAAATATTTATATTCTTATTTTTGTCAAATAGAATTTTTGATTAATTATTAAATTTTAGCATTGGATCTTTATTTATTTGATCCATTCATGCATGAATTTCTCAAATTAATAGTATTTTAATGAATATTAATGTGAAAATCTAAAGTTTTGAAGGCTGATACTGTACTGAATATTTAAAAACAGAATATATGCAGAAAATTTCATTTAAGTCTTGAAAATTTGATGAATATTAAATTAATTTAGTAATTTAAAATTATGAAGAAATACAATTTCATATTACTTCTATCATTAAAAATCAATAAATATTTAGTACATTGATACAAAATTTTTGCATCAATAATTCTGAAAATGATCATCTACATAATTGTTAGAATTATGCTAACACTTGATCTAAAAAAATATTTTATATCCGAGTAAAGATAGTTTCAAAGTTTATCATTAATAAATAACTTTTTAAATTATTTGTTAGAGGGATGATTTATATTAAATATTATCTCCCATTTAAATTATTTTGCTTATTATTAATTATTTCAATTTTATGCATTAAACTGCTATAAATTCTACACTGTTAAATATATATTAGTGCAATAATCAATGATTTTACAGTTGTGTCAGAAAGTATTGCTATTTTTTTTATTAAAATAAAAATCTACATAATTTATATCTAATACTTAGTTGGCCTCCCTTTGTATCCAATACTGTTTCAATTCTTTGTGGAATTGAGTCCACAACCTTCATAAGAATTGAATCATTAAATTTTGATCACTCTTCATCTATAGTTATTGGAAAATTTTTGTTTCAGAATATTGTCCTTTAACAATTTCCAGTTTTCTATGGGGTTAAGGTCAGAAGAATTACTGCCAGTCTAATGTTTTAATTTTTTTTATTTCAACCATTTTACAGTTTTATTTGTGATTTGTATTGGAGAATTATCCAATAAAACACCATATGATTTATCTAATTGGAGGCACATAACAAATAAAATTACACTTGCTTCTGATTACTCATATCTTATCTCATTTTTAACCATATAAATCATTAACTAACATTCATATAGTCATGAAAAATAAATGGATGAGAAAAAACACAAAAAAAGTGGGAATCAATTGAATAATATTACTTTCTGACATTACTGACATACAAATAAGATAAATGTGACTTGGAGTTAGAAGCATATTTTTATTATATAAATTGACATTTGGATTCCAAATCTTGACATTCACTATAATGGAATTATTATTATTACTTCTAGTTCAAGTATTGCTTCTACTTTCACCAAAATTTGTTTTTGGATAGAATAGGAATAGATGTAATAGTTTTGATTTCTTGTATTTCTGCTGCAATTTTTATTTTTCTCAAATTAAGAAAAATTATTCTTGAATTACAGAAAGCAAATACAATTCTGAAATTAAAACATCTTTGTAAATTGAGAAAACTTGTAATTAATTATTACCTTCAGCATCCTTAAAATATGAGTAAATATTTTGTAATTATATTTTATAAATGTTTGAGAATAATAAACTATCATAAATTATATATTAATATTCAAGAAAATAATTTAAAACTAATGTGCTAATTTATATTTGCTTACTTTGTTTATGTTTAGGTGTAATTTTTTTGATAATCCTGAGAAAATATTAGCTGTATATGCCTTGAAAAAATTATTTATTTTTATATATATAATTTTCCAAGTTATTGAAATAATAATTTTACCAGATATATATCCTTGATGGGTGAAACACTAATATTATTAATTGGTGTCCATTTGTGAAAGGAATAATTGTACATGTAAATATTCAACAATTGCTGTTGATTGCTTAGCTAATGATTTGATGAAGCAGTAGATAAATTTATTCAAGTTTCTCAACTAAATGTAGATGCATGGAAAGTAATAGAATTGATATATTATGATAAAAGGTGTTAAAGAAATGGCAAAAGATAGTTTTGATATAATTTTTATACTGATTATCTTAATAAATATATTGGATTATGTTAAAAATTCATTATTATTTGATTTTCATTCTGGAATCTAGATAATAATTAATTGAAAAAAATGTAGAAAAATACATTAAATAATGATTTGAAAGATACTGGTGAAATTGTGGTTGAATTTTAAAAGCAGAAGAATTTTCAAAAATTAAATAACAAATGATACAAAAAACTAATAACAAATATATCCACAGGCAATTATGTCAGTAGACTTTTTAATTTTTTAAATCTTCTAAAATCTGTAAATGAATCAATCTTTGAAGAATTAAAAGTTTCAATTATATATTTTATTCTGTTCATTTTTCATTTCATGATTAATTATATTAATTCAATTAATTATTTTAAATAATATATTATAAATATTTGTATAAATTCTATTAATTTAATTTGTATTCAAGAGATAATTTTATATTTATTAAATAAAAGTATAGTTAAATAGATTTAAAATTAAACAAATTATTCAAATGAAATTTTACATGTCAGCTGTTTTAAATATTCAATATTGGTATTGATAATTAATAAAAGTTGTAATCTGCCTTCAGAACTTTCTCATAAAATTTCACATTAATTTATTAAATATTAAATTAAAATATGATCAAATGAGTTCCAGAAATTCATATCTGTGTGTGGCATTGAAAATTACTATATTAAAATAAGATAATTAAATTGATTAAATTTCTTTTTCCATCTGCATCTGGAAAATCAAGAATATAAATCTTCAGATCAGAAGTATATAAATATAATTTAAAAAGAATTTATTAAGAAATTGTTATGAAATTGCATATAAATTGGACTTCCTTTTGGTTTATAATTTTGCAGACATTCAATGATTTATATTTTTTAATATTTTGAACAAAAGATTGATTGTTTTTAAAATCATTCAATTTTTAGATCTTTTTATTTAAATTAAATGCCATAAGCATAAAGCACCCCAAATCTAGACCTCTTGTTAATATCATTAAATAGTTTTTTATTTTATTGCATTGTATTAATAGATTTTAATTTTATAAAAACTGGAATTGTTATTGAAATATTATTAATTTTTTTCAGTATTATTAAAAAAATAAAAAAGAAAATTTTGATTTTACTCATTGAAAAAAATATATATCAAGATGTTAACAATAATATCTTATTACAATCTTATAGGATAAAATTATAAGGAAGTAAAATAGGATAGTAATAGAGGGTGAAAGATAGATAGAGATATTAATAAAAAGCAAAAAAAAAATAATAATAATTTCGTCTCCGCGATCTGCGCTACGTTCCGCGAGAGACGAAAATTTTTTTTTAACATTATTAGATTCTTTTAGCTATTAGATGATAGTTTTTATTAATAGATTTAATTTTTAATCTAAATGAATCTAATAACATTAAATTTATAATTTTGCCTTCGCGATCTGTACTACGTTCCGCGAGAGATGAAAAATAATTTCATTTCCGCGATTTGCACTACGTTTCGCGAGACGAAATTATAAAATTTAATATTATTAGATTCTTTTAATAGTTNAAATCCGAAAAAGGGAAAAATTTACTTTTATAGATTTGAATGATATAGAAGGAAATTTTAACCTTTTCCGGAGAAGAGCAACACCCGAAAATCTTCCCCCAAAAAGGTAAAAATTTCCTTTTTTCCCCAAAAGGAAAAGAAAAACAATGAAATAATTTTATATTTATGTTAATTAAAATCATATGATCAACGCCAATCGAATTTAAAGAAAAATCGATTAAGGTAATTAATCAAATTTGGAAATTATCGAATCTTTACCTTGTTGATCTCTTATACGATATATTTTATCAATGCTTAATGCTTTATTTAAAAATAATAAAAATAACAAGAGATTTTATTCGAATGATATTGCAGATTGCTTTATCACATGATGATTTTCAATGAAGTAATAAAAGTTTGGAATAATAATGTGAGAATTATTAATAGGTAAATTAGTTTATTCCAATGATATAAATTTACATTAATAAGGAAAAAACACCAAGAATGCACCGGATTTTTATATTGATTTAATGGAATTACAAAAAAGACCAACTTCTTCTCATTTATATAATTGTATTAAGTTTTGGTAGTTAGATGACGAAAAATTTAAGATACTTGATGAATTCAGTAACGATTTTAATAATAATAATGGTGGTGATAATATAGAAAATACAGTAACAATGATGTCATTCAGGAAAAGTAGATTTATGTTTTTTATTCATTCGAAATCACAAATTTATTTATTACATAAATTTAATAAATTTAACAAGTGGCGCTTTGTGCTTATAATATTTAATTTAAATAAAAATTAAAAATTGAATTCTATAAATATGTACAAAACCATTTCTTCTAATATCCTTCTTTTGGTAAATACTTATTAAAAATAATCTTTGTATTTGTTCATAACTTCGCAAATTAAAAAAATTTCATTTTCCAAATTGAGAAAACAAAGTTACTTTGGCAAATGTCCAAAAATTCTATCAATATTTTGTTCCGACTATTTTTTAAGAAAATAACAATAATTTCCTTCGCAGTCGACTTAAATTTTTTAAATGAAATTAATACTTTGTGTACAAACTATTTTTTATGATAGTTTGTTTGATATAATTATGATATTTGATGTCGAATTAATTTTATTAAAAAAATAAGAATCATATCTAATTATTTTCGTGATACCATTCATCAATTCTAAGAAAGAAAACAAATATTTTATTATGAAATCCCAAGCATTAAAATAATAAAGATCTGATCCTGGAAATCAGGCAAGAACATAGAAAATACAAAAAAAAAGTCTTCTTTACTAACACAAGAATAAGAAAATATGTGCTAATTTTTAACTTTTTTTTTACATAATAAAAGACTGAATTTTTTTGATAAGTACCACGGAATTTGATTGAACAATGTAATCATCATTGTTAAAAATGATAAATCTTTGTGGCCACATTCAAAGTTCATTCCTACTATTGGAAGAAAAATTTGTTGGTCCAATTTAGTTAATATCGAAGATAAATTAATTAATACGAGTCCTCTTGAATTTCTATTATTTTTTTTGAACATTCGAATAAATATTTTTCAAATACATTTAAACATTTTCAAATTCAAAAATTTAAAAATTATTTAAATCTAATACAACCATTTCAGAGTAAAAAAAAATTGTCAAGATTATTAATTTTATTAATTTATTTTTCTTTGTTGTAGATGATTCTTCATATCCATTATTAAATAATAATTTGTAATCATGATTATTATTACTATCTTATTTTTATTTGATTTTTTTTACAATGATGGTGTTTGATATTTTTTATTCTTATTTTAAACGATGGGATCTGAATTTTATTGAAATTTTTTGGGGTTTTTTTATGTTTAAATGTATTATTGTAATCCATGGATATTTAGTAATTAAATTTAGCTAGCATTACGATATGGTATTGTAAAGAGAAGGAAATAAAAAGTTTAGGAGATTACATATCGAACTTGCGAGACGAATATTTTCACCACTTAAATTGAGAACAATGGGTGCTGAGAATTTTAAAGTTACTAAGAATATGGAGTTATGAAGTTAAATTTGAAATAAAAGATAAATATACTTATTTATAATATCTGCCAATCAAGTTACTATTTTGTTGGTATTTTTAAAGTTTACAATGTTTTTATATTGTACTAAAAATCAATGGTATAAAAAAATTTTTGCAATTTTTAGATAATAATTTTATTAACCAAAAAAAAGAAGTTTATGAAGTAATATTGTTTGATAAGCTTTATATGATTTATTATTGTATATCTTAAAATTTTAAATAACGTTAAAATTAATTAAAGATATCATCAGGGAAAATATTTTAAAGCTCACCATGGGAGAACATATTTCATTCACATATTCCAAATTGATAGTTATCATGGAATAGCAGTAGATAAAGTTCAATATATTTAAAATATATTTTTGATGTTTCATATTAAGAAAGCGTTATGTATTCGAATTTATATATCATGTATAATACGAATACTCAAGCTAGAACTGAACTTTAATGGATTTGATTTATCATCATTACCACTTTTGATAATCCATTATTCATCCATAGTTTTATAATTAATTATTTACTTTATTTTCAAATATTCATCTAAATTTAAACAAATTTTTGGTCCAGATTGAAATAATAAAACATTGTAAATTTGTGGATTCTTTTAAATGATAGAATGTCCTATAATTTCGAAAATTATAATGATCTAATTTGTCAATTCTCAGGTTACCTCATGCCCCAGAAAATTTTCTTCGATGATAGAAGTTCAAAGACGGTTAGAAAATCTGTCACATTATTTTGGGCTATGGTGCAAAAGATTTGCTCCTCGCCGGAAAAAGATGTGATTTACACTAAGTAAAAAATTTTGTGCAACAAGTATGACAGCTTGAAATTCACACGATTTGTACAACATAACTAAAGGATATTCGGTGCCAAAAATTTTTTGCTTAACTATGCTTCCTTCTCCTTTAAAACGAAGTGGTACACCACTTACGGAGAATGAAAAACTAATGATAATTAATTTTTGCAGCTACTTTCCCGGGGCTAATTCCATAGAAAATGATCATCAAACACTTACATTACGCAAGCGAGTTGCTAAAGTGTTGGGTGTTGCTGAGAGAACAGTTGGAAGTATGGTAGCAGACTAGAAAAAGAATAATGACGGTGCATTTACATCCCCAAAAATTCTTGGACGACCTAAATTTCAACCTGATGAAAATGTTGCAGAACTTTTGCGCACAAAAATTTTGAAGTGAATTAAGAAGACCGGACTTTTTGAACTGGTTCAAATGAACAAAGAAAAGGTGCCATTTTCTTGTGTTGAAATATCAAAACAATTGTAAAGGGCGAAGTTGCACATTCGGGTCCACATACAAATCTTTTATCTATCCGAAATACACTTTTAAATGCATTTAAAAATAAAATTAATTCACAAGTTATAGTTAGATTTTGGAGAAAAGCAATTAAAAATTTTTTTATTAATATTTTTTTGAGGAGCAAATCTTTTTGCACCGGACCATATTAATATATAAACCGAAATATTCAGTTTACAAATATACATATTGATTTTGGAGCATTTTAATAATTATTGAAGACATAAAAACCGGTTTGGTTCTGTTTTGGATAATTATTATTCGGTTTCAAACCGAATCCGAACCGTTGAGAGCTTTAGTTTAAATACGTAGATTTTATTCATTTCGAGGGAAAATCATCCCAATTGGACTTGGAAAACTTATTTCACTACTTGACATTGAAGATTACATAATGATAAATCGGATTTGTTATACTTTTCTTCACACTTTACACTCAATTAAGTTATTTTCATTTGGGACATACATTTAATACCCCTAATAGGCATTCCCGAAATGTTCAATAAAAGTTTAAAAATTTTTTGTCTAGATTAACGGAAAGATTCATATCAGATCCAAGCTGCGCAATGAGAAGGATAAGGAAGAAAAGTTGGAGGGTTGTTCTAAAAATATTTGTAAATTGTAGTCTTATGAGCAGCTCAAATACCTAGTAACTAAGATAATGTGAATGATTTATTACATGCGGGACAACAGTTACACAGAAAAACTTGATTTGTCAATGCATAACACTGCATTATTATTATTATTACACTTAAACGATTGGCTATAAAGGTTACGCTTTACAGACTGTATCAATTTCCTTTTGGGGGTCCTCTAAAGCAGAGCATCCCCAGTATCACCAGAACCATTTTCACCCCCACATGATGTGCTTCAGGGGTTAGGGTTAGGGTTTATCAGGGTAGTGTATTTATCACCGTGTATCACACCCTTCGAATATCGATTTTTATTAAACATTCTGGGGACAGAGAATTTTTTTACTTGTGGAAATCATATTCGTCACCCACATTTGTCACCTGTGAAAAATAACACGTGAAATATTTCTGGTCACCATCCAAACTATGGTCCAATCAAAATTTGCCCTTATGTAAAATATCANGGATAAGGAAGAAAAGTTGGAGGGTTGTTCTAAAAATATTTGTAAATTGTAGTCTTATGAGCAGCTCAAATACCTAGTAACTAAGATAATGTGAATGATTTATTACATGCGGGACAACAGTTACACAGAAAAACTTGATTTGTCAATGCATAACACTGCATTATTATTATTATTACACTTAAACGATTGGCTATAAAGGTTACGCTTTACAGACTGTATCAATT
Organism: Diversispora epigaea; assembly: GCA_003547095.1. NCBI lineage: Eukaryota > Fungi > Glomeromycota > Glomeromycetes > Diversisporales > Diversisporaceae > Diversispora > Diversispora epigaea. The sequence goes on along the minus strand of PQFF01000187.1, from coordinate 122,305 downwards.
TCCTTTTGGGGGTCCTCTAAAGCAGAGCATCCCCAGTATCACCAGAACCATTTTCACCCCCACATGATGTGCTTCAGGGGTTAGGGTTAGGGTTTATCAGGGTAGTGTATTTATCACCGTGTATCACACCCTTCGAATATCGATTTTTATTAAACATTCTGGGGACAGAGAATTTTTTTACTTGTGGAAATCATATTCGTCACCCACATTTGTCACCTGTGAAAAATAACACGTGAAATATTTCTGGTCACCATCCAAACTATGGTCCAATCAAAATTTGCCCTTATGTAAAATATCACGTGGGAGTGAAAATGGTTCTGGTGATACTGGGTTAGCTTCTAAAGCAGTGTCAAATCACATTACTTAGGGCCAATAAGAAGTCTATTTATATAAGCCAATCTAACCCTAACTATATCACGTGAGCGGACACGGCTTTAGACATCCCCCCTTTACGGCCAGGCCTAGTCCTACAGCGAAAAAAAAACTTTCTTTTTTATGTTCATCCCAGACACCAAATTATTATTATTATTGTGTTTGAAAAGCCAAAATAAAAACTTCATCTTTATATTTTCATGAAAAAAGAAATAAATGTACATTCAATCTTAATCTTTCTATGCTTCGTTTGTTAATCAAAGGGCTTCATTATTATTAGCACTATTAATATTATTATTAACTTGTCAATAACGCTGTGCGTGTGCGATAACATAAAATAACGCCACATTCATCCACATCCATTTAATTACAATGAATAATTCGTTTCTCAATAATCAATTATTCATTGTTTCATTGAAAATTAATTTATTTCCTATCTTATCGAAATTTCCATATTAAGGATAGGTAATTTATTTGCATGGTTTTTCTCAATCGAGAATTCTACGTTAAATCCGATTAAGTACGTTCAAATAATTTACGCAAGTAATTTCGATATAAATACATGATCCTAAACTTGATTGATAGTTTCTTTCAATTCACATCCATAATGTTGAATAGAACCTTTTTTTTCAAAACGGTTACTTTAGTTACCTTGGTACTTTTGTTCTTATTTTCAGTTACTGCCCATAAAACGACAACTATAACCAAGACACGGGGTTATACTAGCACAATTTACCCTAGAAATTGTAAAGCTACCACCACCACCACCACCACCACCACCACCATCACGTCTAAAACTACCACCACCACCACCAGTTTTACTACCGACATTTCTACAACTATCGTATTCTCTACTACCACCACCACCACCACTATCCCCATTGCCCCCGGAAAGAGGTCCCATAACGATAACGTTGTCTGCAATCTTGATAGAAATGGGAGTTATTTCAAGAACGAACACACAAAGATCGTCTTTTGTAAACCCACTGTTTACTTACCATGCCCAAAAGTTTGTACAAAAACATTAACAACTACAACTATTTTGGCCGCTACTGTGACCACTATTTCGACCTCTACTTCACTTTACACCACTTTATCCTTAGTTACCATTACCAACACGATAATAACGTGTAATCCTACTGGCGGGCAATGTTTGACACCTGATGTCTGCTGTTCAGGAATATGTTTTTTTTCGTCTGGTACCGTAGGCACCTGTCTTTGATAAAATTTTTTTGTTTCTTTTCATCAAAAAATTTATGGAAAAATTGTTACGAAATTGTGAATTTTCTTGAATTAAAATTAAAATAACGGATTACCATAAAATTGAATTTAGCAAGTAGTATGACTGTTAGTAAATTATTAGGGAGCACATAATCTAGATAAATTTGGATGTTCAAAATTTCGTCTTACTATATTTGGATTTATTACTATTTCATTATTATTATTCTTTAAAATGTTATCATTGTTATTATTTATCCATTCTATAAAATAATAAAAATATTTAATGAATTCGTCTGTTTTTGAATTTCCACTACTATTAATTATTGTTGTTTTATTATAATTACCATTGTCTGCAGAAAATAATAATAATATCATTAGAATTATTATTATTTAAAAATAAATAAGATAGTAGAATTATTCATTCAGAAAAAAATTTTGAAATTGATTTTTTTTTTTTAATGTAATTTTCTTGGTTACCCTAATTGTGGTGGTAATTAATGTTTTGTCCTGATATTTTATTATTTATTACCGTCTGCACTTACTCAAAATAGTTTTCTCTTAGAATTTGGGTATCTTAGCATTCATTGTCTCATTCCAATCGTTAATGGTTGTGGTTGGTTTGTATCATTTCCTTGAATTTATTAAATATTAAAGAGAAAGGATTAAATTTACCCAAACAAAAACTGCATAAATTGTTAGTAATTCCAGCATCAGCAATATATTGTTTATGATTTATTTAGGTGAAAATTTATTCTTTAAAATTTAATCATATAAGAAAAAGTATTAAATGTTTAAGTAAATAAATACAAATTTATTCTTAATTTTTGAATCTCTACAAACACGAACAACATGAAACAACGCTTACAAAGCGATATAACTGCCACACACAAATAATATACCAAATAATATATTAATAAAAATACAAATGTCAAAATAATTATCGTGCTAAACATTCAATACCTAAACATTCTTGTATTAACCTACCACTTACTAAAGAGTTCCTATTTGTAGGGTCCATTCCTATTATCTCAAAATAAAAACTTTGTCTTTCAAAATAAATATTTCATCCTTTCTTTATTATATATTATGCAAAAATTGTATTCTATTCTCTAAATACATATCGTATGCATGTATTGTTTTGTTTAATCGAGGAGTTCTATTTATCGTAATATGCACTCACTTCGTAAATGACATTTCTAATCTTGTCAATATTTGCATAATAATGCATTGTTTTTAAAATAAAAACAACAAAGTAATATAACTATTTAATTTTTTATAATCTGTTTTCCGATAATGTAAGCTCTTAGACTAAATTTAAAAAGGATCAATAAATTTTATAAATGAATTAAAATATGAGTAACTAGACATTTACTGTAAATTCAAAAATTTTATTTGTTGTACAAATTTTATAACATTGAGATGGCGCAAATGCCAAGGGAAATGTTGTGCAAGGATTACGGAAGATTTCGAAAGATGATAGTGACACCTGGATGAGCGTGCTACCATCCAGAATAACGGATTATCCGGAAAATAAAAAAAAAAGCATGTTTAGATGCGACAACAAAGGATGAAAGAAACATTTCGAAAAAGATATAAAATAGTAAGTAGGTTGATCAACAAAAAAATTAATAATTTTCATAAAATTCTGATAATCCTTTTGGCAATTTTTGGACATTTTTGAACATTTTCATACTATTTCTTTTATTTCTTTCAATAATTAAATAATAAATATAATAATTTTGTAATAGATGCTTGATCCTAACAGTAGAGTGTGTTTATTTTAGTAAAAAGATGTGACGAAAAATTCAAATTAGTGAGATTACCATAACTTTACATTTTGCTCTGTGCCAACCAATGATATAACCTTGGGATTAAAAAAAAATTCTTATCATTCTGCAAACACCTTGCTATTCGGCAATTCTTTTTCATTGTTTTATAAAAAAAATAAACAAATAATTAATAATAATAACAAGATTTTTTGGAATTTCAAAAAAATGCTTCTACATTATTTTTTTGTTATGGAATCATGTGATCATATCACCATTCATCCTAAAAATTTTTTAATTTTAGATAATCCACACTTGGCATTATAGTTTTCTCGTAGCACAAAATTCAATAAGTAATTGGAAATCTACTTTTTAACATTTTAGGTCGTTGACTTACCAGTATATAAAGATTCAATTATCTAACTTAAAAATAGCCCGATATCCTTTTTAAAAAAAACCCTGGAATAACATCCCAAATCTAATAAAAAATAGCATTGATTTAAAATTCATTTGTACAAAAAAAAAGTAACCGATAAATTTTATTAACAAAACAAAAAATCGTAAAAGAATAAATATTATGTTTTATGAAAAATTTTACTTTACTTTTAATCATATTGTTAGTTTTGTTAACATCTCTAATTGAAAGTGAAACAACTAGTTGGACTACTATTTGTACAACTGTTACAATAAACCCTACTGGTAGTGTGAACCATAAGATGAAAATGAATGATTGTACGATAAATTTATAAATTCTCTAACAGTTATTCCAGTTTACTCAACCAGCTATTCCATCACAAACGACCACCACTTGCAACTTGTGCAAAGTTGATACTTCAGTGTAAGTTAAATTATTAAATTATTACTTATTTTTCTATACAAAAAAATCATAGAGATACTGGATTCTCGGGTTCTTTTGTTACATCAACCGAATCAAATTCACAACCGGGTAGTATTTTCACTACTATCACTCCATCTACTTTAAAAACTGGTTCTAATGTAGTATTATCATACGAGACCACCATTTTCTTTAGTAGAATCAAAATATTATTTCCAGGTTATACTACAACTTTTGTAACTGAAGTTTATATTCCTCTAAGTACCGTGGTTGTCGCTAAAGAAGTTACTGCATTATTCTTTCTGTTTCTACTTCTACTTCTACTCCTAGTAATTCACCAAAGTTTTTAAAACCATTACTGATTGTGCTTGGAACAGGAATAGGTGTAGTGGTTTTGATCTGTATTGCAATTTTTTTTTTATAAAGAAGAAAAAGGGATAGTAATATTTTGATTATACCTGGGAGTAGTAGATGAATGTTAGAGACCAATTGATAATTTAAATCGTATTAATATTTGTTTGGCGTTGCTTTTGTTTTTTTTTTTACACAATTTTGGTTTAATTTATGATTAAATGGAGGGATATTTTAAATTCACTTAAAGGGTGAAATATTTCATATTGCATTATATAATATCTATAAAAAAATAATAAATTAAATATTAACCCTTTTATTTCTTTTATTTTTCTTTTCAACTCGATAATTTATTTTTTGGTAAATTATTTTTAAAACTTTATTGAACCTCTTAATGACAAGTATGATTACAAAGTTGAAAATAAGGAAAAATCTTTTATTGCACATTCTAGTGTATTGAACCATCGATCGCCTTATTTGAAATAAATATTATCAATAATGATATTTTTACTTATATTGAAAATCTTAATTTATCTATATTAAATTATTGTTTTATAAATTTATTTATTTATCGAGCTAGCGAATTTTGAACTTTCAGAATTACCCAAAGAACTGGAACCTATTTTTATTGAAGATGCTTAAAAACCTATCTTCTTTAGTCTACCGAACTGTTTGTTACAAATAAAATTTTTGTAATAATATGTTAGTCAAGTATTTGAATCTCATTTTATAGCTCAGATTTTGTTATCAAATGTATCAAATGGGAATTATTCAGAATTCTACTCTCCTCACCAACCTTAAAGAATGAACCAAGAAAAATTTCTCACGTTAAAAACTAAATTATAAACATATTCGTTATTTCTACCTTTCAGTTTAGGTTCAATTGAACAGCTTTAGGAATATATCAATTAGCATTTATTTGTTCCCGCCAGTTTTAGTTACAGAATTACCTTCTCGTACAAATAAGTCTTTCAACTATAATTGAACACAAACATGCTCGTACTGTAGTCATGGTGAGAGTTTAGATGAAATTATTGGAAGTTATAGTCCTTTAGCATGGATAATATTTATAATGATAAACGGAATGATAGTTAAAAAATAATAAAAGTAATAAAAATAATATAAATAATAAAAATAATAAAAATAATAAAAATAATAAAAATAATAAAAATAATTAAAAATAATAAAAATAATAAAAATAATAAATAATAAAAATAATAAAAATAATAAAATAATAAAAATAATGAGAATAATAATACATTTGTAATATAAGCCTGATACTAGTTTCCGATATAAATTTTCACGTAATTTAAATCTAGCTCTTTTATAATAATATCAACAGATATCTATGATAATTTTTAATTAAATTATGTAATTAAAATAATCCATTTCAGATATATAGACAAAAAATAATTCTCACGACGCAAATATCATTCTCTAATTATTAAAAATAATAAATTATGCCATGTAAAACAATAAAGAATTTTAGATGGATTTTGTTACAACTTTAAATACTTTATAACCCGTTAAAGAAAATCTATCAAAAATTTTTCATAACAATTATAACTAAGACATCAATTTAGTTTTCAAGATAATAGAATAATGCCTAAAACTTTATAATGCTAAATGATTCGTATAATTGAAAATTCAATTCATCATCGAAGTAAAATTTTATAATTTTTTAAATATTTTTGAGCACCCGGTAAATCACAATAATTCCGAAAAATTTTGGATTAATTATTAATTTAATATCTCACGAAATTCTCAATTTGGTGATTTCGTTCTTATAATTATCATTGATGTTATCTTGATCTGAACCAGTAATTTGTGAATATATGGAGATAAATTAACTACATTATTAATTATAAATTTATGGTGGCAATGATGATGAATCGAATCCATTTTAAATAGATAATGCTTTCTTTTTCATTGAACAACATTTTTTACTCAAAGTTAGTTACACCAAATTGGATTAACTAATAATGGTGGATATAAATCTTGAAGTGTACGATGTGAATGAAATCTTGAGATGAACAAGGAATATTATATTTCTAAAGGAATTTTAGTTACCATTCTTTTTTAATTTAGGATTAAAAAGATTACCATTCTTTTTTGATTTAGGATTAAAAAGAAATNAATTATTAAAAATAATAAATTATGCCATGTAAAACAATAAAGAATTTTAGATGGATTTTGTTACAACTTTAAATACTTTATAACCCGTTAAAGAAAATCTATCAAAAATTTTTCATAACAATTATAACTAAGACATCAATTTAGTTTTCAAGATAATAGAATAATGCCTAAAACTTTATAATGCTAAATGATTCGTATAATTGAAAATTCAATTCATCATCGAAGTAAAATTTTATAATTTTTTAAATATTTTTGAGCACCCGGTAAATCACAATAATTCCGAAAAATTTTGGATTAATTATTAATTTAATATCTCACGAAATTCTCAATTTGGTGATTTCGTTCTTATAATTATCATTGATGTTATCTTGATCTGAACCAGTAATTTGTGAATATATGGAGATAAATTAACTACATTATTAATTATAAATTTATGGTGGCAATGATGATGAATCGAATCCATTTTAAATAGATAATGCTTTCTTTTTCATTGAACAACATTTTTTACTCAAAGTTAGTTACACCAAATTGGATTAACTAATAATGGTGGATATAAATCTTGAAGTGTACGATGTGAATGAAATCTTGAGATGAACAAGGAATATTATATTTCTAAAGGAATTTTAGTTACCATTCTTTTTTAATTTAGGATTAAAAAGATTACCATTCTTTTTTGATTTAGGATTAAAAAGAAATTGTATGTTTTTATGATATTTATGATTTATTGTGTGTTATTTTGAGACCAAAAAAGTAAACTAGTTATCTGAATAATTTTATGTATTAGGTAATTAATTATATTAATTAATTTTACGAAGGATTTTACTTTACTTTTAATCATAGTGTTAGTTTCGTTAACATCTAATACTGAAAGTCAAGTAACAACCATTACATCTACCATCTACAACTATTTCATTATCCCACCCCCTACTGGTAGTGTGAAGCCATAAGATGAAGTGAATGATATTTATGTGAATAAACCAATTTTAACAGTTATTCCATTTTTACTCAACCAAATATTCCATCAAATTTTCTATCACAACAATCACCACTTCTACTATTCCTTGTGACTCGTGCAAAATAGATACTTCAGTGTTAGTTATTCTAAAAATTCTAGTTTCGTCTAGTCTTGTTATATTTAAATATTTTAAATCCTGACTCTACGTTTCGAAAGTGTATTGTTAAATTATTTCTTATTTTTTTGTACAAAAATCACAGATCCCAAGGTTCTATTGTTACATTAACTGATTCAAATTCACCGGAGAGTATTTTCACTAATATCACTTCATCTACTTTGAACACTGGTTTTAATTTAGTAATATCATCCAAGGCCACCACTTTATTTATTTATTACAATTACGATATAATTTCTAGGTTATACTATAACTTTTGTAACGACTCAAAACACAATAGAAACTTCGGAAGTTTATATTCCTCCAAGTACCGTGGTTGTCATTAAAAAAGTTTCAGCAGTTATTCTTTCTGTTTCTACTTCTACTTCTACTTCTAGTAATTTACCAAAGTTTTTAAAACCATTACTGATTGGGCTTAGAACAGCAATAGGGTAGTGTTTTTGATTTGTATTGCAATTGTTTTTTTATAAAAGAAGTAAAAGTGGAAGTAGAAGAAATAATGATAATGATATTTTATTTATACCTGGCAGTAATCAATAATTTAAATCGTATGAATATTTGTTGCAACAGGAAACTTTAGTTATAATCTATAATACAAACTAAAAATACTAAATTAAAAACAAAAATTTAATTTTCAGCCGAGCTAAAAATAAAAGTAAATTATGGTTCTGATTATCAAATTACTTGTAAGAGAAGAGAATAAATAAATGATGAAGAATTAAGTATAAAATAAAAGATTATTAGTTGGGTATCATTAATAATAAATCAGCAGTTTTTTGAGAAAATTAAGAAAAAGGAAATGATCTTGTTCTTTTTTATGAAAAAAGAATAAATTTCAAATTTTCTTTGATTCAAAGGGTCCATAACTATAGTTTCAAATCGCTGCATCGTCGTAGGATGCATTAATATAGCTGACATTCGTTGTAAAATTAATTTCATTTGAATAAAATTTCAAAAAAAATAAAGATCTTACCTATTTATTTTTGGGATTCCATCTTATTACGAAATCCCAAGTATTAAAAAAAGATATCAAATTACATTGATCTTATCACGGAATCTATTATTAATCCAGGTATTGAAAAAATTAGGATGATTTAAGAATCCATTATCAATTCCTTTAATAAATTTCCATCCCCAGGAAATTGGGTATGAATATAATAAATACAAAAGAATCTACCTTATTTGTCTGAAATTTAAATCCAAGATATAAGAAACATTATTCTGATGTATTTTTTTTATCATTTTTTTTTGAAGAATACTGTATTTCTATGTATAATCCAAAATTTTGTCCGGAAGTGACTTGATTTGATACACAGGTTTCTCTGCTCTTCATATCTTTTGACTTTGGTCTCTAATATAAAAAATATAGATTTTATTAATAATAAGAAAAAGTGTAAAAACCCTATAATAATGTAATATACTAAATAAAATGAAAAAATAAATAAATAAATAATTTAATTATTAAAAAAACCAGCGATCTATTATATAAAAATAAACCTCACAATATCAAATTAATTGCTATATACAGCAGAATTCTATTCCTTACCAGACAGTAATTCAATCAATCGAGTGACATTTTATGCTTCATTATCTAAATTTTAATATTTATTATTCTTTATATTGTTAATATTTTTTTTTAAAAAAAAGAGATAAGAAATAGAAAATTACAAATAAACATTAAATAAACATTGATATACCTAAATCCTCATTTAAATTCCTTTTGGGTCTGCAGTTTTGTTCTTCTTGAAAGAAACAGCAACTGATGATAATAACTTTAATGGATTATCAGCATCATTACTTCCAATAATTTCATCTTTTACATCATCACTTGCAACAAACGTGTGAAGTAGGTGTAGAGTAGATCAAAACTATTCTCTGGTTTTAAAATAGTTTCAACTTCCTTTATTTCTTTTCGTTGCTGTTGATGCAGTTGTTCAAGATGCTGTTAATGCAGTTGTTGACGATATTCTTGTAAGATATATTGTTGAAATCACTGTTTCAGTTGTTGATTGTTGAATATGTTGTTGCTGCTGTTGATGTTATTTGTTGTTGTTTTTGTTGCTGTTGATACTATTTGCTGCTGTTTTTCGTTTGTTGTCACATTAATAGCTCTTGTTTGCTAGGGTAACCATGTATTATTTTTTTTCATTATAATTATTGTTATTATTAATTGTTTTTAGCTTCCACCTTAATAATATCCGATGCAAATATTTTTTTAATAAATAATTTTAACAAAATAGTTTTAATTTACTACTGTAATTAGGTAATTAATATACATGATCTGATGTAATTTATATTTTAAATAAATATTNCGTGTGAAGTAGGTGTAGAGTAGATCAAAACTATTCTCTGGTTTTAAAATAGTTTCAACTTCCTTTATTTCTTTTCGTTGCTGTTGATGCAGTTGTTCAAGATGCTGTTAATGCAGTTGTTGACGATATTCTTGTAAGATATATTGTTGAAATCACTGTTTCAGTTGTTGATTGTTGAATATGTTGTTGCTGCTGTTGATGTTATTTGTTGTTGTTTTTGTTGCTGTTGATACTATTTGCTGCTGTTTTTCGTTTGTTGTCACATTAATAGCTCTTGTTTGCTAGGGAAACCATGTATTATTTTTTTTCATTATAATTATTGTTATTATTAATTGTTTTTAGCTTCCACCTTAATAATATCCGATGCAAATATTTTTTTAATAAATAATTTTAACAAAATAGTTTTAATTTACTACTGTAATTAGGTAATTAATATACATGATCTGATGTAATTTATATTTTAAATAAATATTACATGCAATGTTTATGACACATATTTTAATATCCGTAAGCTCTTTGATCGGAATTTAAATTGACTGATTGTTTTTCCACATTTCACATTTCCAAATACGGTTTAGTTCAAATTCACGGGACAGGGCTCATGTTGTTGTCTTGCCAAATTTGGAATCGATTTACATGTGATTTAATATAGTAATATGGACTTGTTTTTTCAAATAAAATCCCGAAACAATTACATCAGATCAAAGAATACAGTTAAAAAAATGAATTGTTTATGAATATTTACTTTAAAGAATTATTTATGGGCGCAACATTTGTATATTTGTACTGTTAATTACTATACAATTGTTCAAACTCCAATAAATGATATGTAATATAAATAATAAGTTTTTGTTTCAAGATTATCTAAAAAATAATAAAACTTTTTATTATTAAACAGTAAAATAAATAAAATTATAAAATTGGGTAAATCAAAAAGCATTTTTAATTGAGTGTATCATGTCACTTTTCAAATTTTATAATTTAATTATTTTAATATGCATATGTAATAACTAACGGACAATAGACTAATAATGATGTTAATTACTGCTTAAAATATTTACATTGTATAAAATATTCATAATTAAAATTATTACTATGCGATTTTATCGCTTTTTTTCTTCATACCTTTCTAAAAATAAATTCCCACAAAGCCATATGATTATGTATTTTTGATCATTCCACCTAGTGAAATAATTAAATTATCCAATCCAAATTGTTTGAAATAATGATGATATCTTTGTTTTGGTAATCATTATTATTTGTTTTTTTTAAAAAATCAAAAAATTCTAATAAACAATCGTTTATATTGTCTTTATCATTTTTTATATTGATTTTAATACTTTTCATGAAATACAGTAGTGCACAGATGATTTTTTAATTGATAAAATCTAACGACTATTCAACTCTGAAGACAATTTGATAAATAATCTTAGCTTACATTAGATAGATAAAATAGTTTATACAATGATAATTATTTTGAATAAATAAAATTGAAAACTTTTAAATTATATTTCTCCAATTCATATTTCTAATGTAATAAATATAATAAATAAAAGATGATTTTATTATGTTGTGTTTTTACATATTGTATTTAAATATTGTTAATCTTATTCAATGATATATGCATGAGTTTCATTTTACAAGGTCAATAATGCTTGCTTAATAATACAAATAAACAAAAACATTTATAACCATATTTTTGCTTTCTTTTTTTGAGATTAATCCCTTGATCTGATGTAATTATTATTATTTTTTGTTTAATACATTTCTAAATTTGATTAAGATATATAATCAAATAAAAAAATAATTATCATATAATTAAAAAAAGAGAATAAAATAATAAGAATAAAAAAAAAATTAAATATAAAAACCTTTGAATTTCCCCATTCTCAAAAATTTCAAAAATTTATCAAAAATCAAGAATGAAAAGAAAAGCATCACAAATCTCAAGTCCAAATCCTGCTCCTGTTAGAAGATCCGCAAGGATCGCAGCCAGAGGTAACAATAATATTATTGTTGTTTCTTTTATTTCTCTCTAAAAAAAAAAACAAAACATATTTCTTTTTTTTTTATTTTTTTACAAAAACAAGCTTTTATTATTAATAATAAAAAAAATTTTTAATTCTTTTTTTTTTTAAATAATAGCCGCTGCACAACCAACACCAACACCAACACCAACACCAACTGTAGTAGGTCGTCCACCCAAGAGGGGGCGTGGGCGACCTAGAAAAAATATCAGTGTACAAGGTAAATCATATGTGTTAATAAAATTTTTGAATTTTGAATAAATCAGAAATTAATTTTTACTAATTATTATTTTGAATAAATTTAAATTAACTTTCATTAATTATAACAAGGCAATGAACAACAACAACAACACCAGCAACGACAGCAACAAATTCAACAACAAAAACAATTAATTGACCAACAACAACAAGAGATTCAACAACAACAACAACAAATTCAACAGTTACAGCAACAATTACAACAACAACAACAGCAACAACAACAGCAACAACAACAAATACAAATGATGAGAAGTCAGAACGATGATGTACAACGGCAATATAATCAATTGGTGGCCCAAGAAGAAGATCCAAATCATCCTCATCCTCATCGTCATCATCGATCATTACATTTACAACTAGCCCGATTACAGACAGAATATGATTTATTGCAACAACAGACCGATAATACTGGAAACACCAATAATAACTTAGAAATCAATATTGTTAATGCAAATTTCTAAAGACTGATGATGATGACGATGATGATGATGATGATGGATGGCTGTTGTTGTTGCTGAAAGACATTTATATGTAAATTTAATTTATAAATTTTCTTTGTATATATTTATTTATTTTAATTTTATATTTTTTTGTACATATTTTCTTTCGTGTAAATATCTTTTAAATCCTTCTTTTGTATATTTTTCATATTTTTTAAATTTTATTTTTTTGTAAATATTTTCTTTCATGTAAATATCTTTTAAATTCTTCTTTTGTATATATTTTATTCTTTTAAATTTTATTTTTATTAATATTTTCTTTCGTATAAATATTTAAATTCTTCTTTTGTATATATTTTATTCTTTTAAATTTTATTTTTATTTATATTTTCTTTCGTGTAAATATTTAAATTCTTCTTTTTATATATATTTTATTTTTTTTTAAATTTTCTTTTTTGTATATATATTATCTTTTTTTAAATTTCTTTTTTTGCTTTCATATAAATATTTTTTAAAATTTTCTTTTTGTATATATTTTATTTTTTAAAAATTTTATTTCTTGTAATTATTTACTTTTTTGTAAATATCTTTTGAAATCTTCTTTTTGTATATATTTCATTTTTTTTAAAAAATTTTATTTCTTGTAAATATTTACTTTCTTGTATATATTTTCATTTTTTTAAAAAAATTTTCTTCTTACTTTCTTATAAATATCTTTAAAATTTCTTTTTGTACATATTATATTTTATTTTTTTTAAATTTTTTTTATTTATTTATTAAATTTACATATAAATGTCTTAAATTTACTTTCAATTTTCGCTTAAATTTTATTTTTCATTTTTTTAAATTTTATTTTTTTATTTTCTTTTTTCTACACATTAAATATCTTTTTAAATTTTCTGTTTTTATTTTTTTTTTATAATATAAATATCCCTTCTTGTATATATTTTATTTTTTAAAAATTTTATTTCTTGTAAATATTTACTTTCTTGTATATATTTTCATTTTTTTAAAAAAATTTTCTTCTTACTTTCTCATAAATATCTTTAAAATTTCTTTTTGTACATATTATATTTTATTTTTTTTAAATTTTTTTTATTTATTTATTAAATTTACATATAAATGTCTTAAATTTACTTTCAATTTTCGCTTAAATTTTATTTTTCATTTTTTTAAATTTTATTTTTTTATTCTTTTAAGTTTTATTTTTTTATTTTCTTTTTTCTACACATTAAATATCTTTTTAAATTTTCTTTTTTTATTTTTTTTTTATAATATAAATATCCCTTCTTGTATATATTTTATTTTTTTAATTTCTTTTGCTTTCATATTAATAAATTTTATATTTTATAATTAAAAACTCAAAATGAAGTGATGATAAATTTATTTTTTTATTGTGAAAATTATTAATAATAAATTAAAATAAATACAAATTTTGTTCATAAACATTAAAAAAAATAAGAATTTACAACTTATGTCAAGAAAAATTCCGGTTAAATAAGGGCAATATAATTGTTTAATTCAATTAATCCATTAACTATGGTTGTTTTTATTACCAAAGAATTTTTCAAATTATATCTGAAATTCATATTTCATTTTTAATTAATTAAAATAAATAATATTATAATGCATTCATAATTAAGTTTTCAAAAAAATATATATTAAATTTAAAATGGTTATGCGCATTCATTATTTATCATATAGTCTATCATTAAAATTACAAATAAACTTTTTTAATTAAAGTTTTATATTATGTATTTCTTAAAATTGATTTTTTTTTTTCAATTAAATATGTGCGTAATAATAACAAATTAATTTTTCTTGATAGAAATTTTTTTTCATTTGTAATAAATATGTAAATGATTCTTTATTTAATTGAAATAAGTAAATTAGCAATTAATTTGTTGTTGTTGTTAAGAAGCAATTCTGTACATGTAATACTATTATTGGAATTATTATCTTTATCTAAATATTTTCATTAGATTTTAATAATTAATAATTAATAAGAATATGAGTTATAGATAATAATACCTTCAAAATATTTCAATAAATACAAAGTTAGTAAAAACATTTAGTGTTTACTATGAATAGATAAAATTTATTTCTAAAAAATTCAGAGATAGTATAGTTGATGATATTTTGATTTTGTATTAGAAGATTCTTTTCTCTACCTCTTTAATGATTTTTTCATAATTTTCTAGTAAATTTTGAAACATTTTTGATGAAATGGTTTCATCTGCAGAATTATTTTTCAATTGTTCGTCAACTCATTATTTCTTTCAGTAAGTGATAATTGTTTTTATTTTTTATTTTTAGGAATAAATTATGATACAAGTATTTTTAATAAATTTAATTATGTTTACATGCAAATATAAAAGAATAAATAAAGGAAGAAGAGAGAATGAACAAAAAATAAATAAATGGAAAGGTAAAAGAATTAAAGTGAATAAAATAATTTAAGTAGACTTATTATTAAAAATAGACTTTTTATTATTAATTGCATAATTTATTTCCGTCATTCCATTTTTTTTTTTACAAATATTAATATTTATATAAATTTTATTTTTTATTATATAATCATTTGCATATTATGTTTCTATTATTTCTCTTTATTAGATATTATTTCTATTTTATTAAATAAATATTCGTAAAAAAGTTATTTACTCAATTATGCCTCTTTGTAAACAAAAGAAGGTTGTTATTTATAATTATAAATACATCAAATGGAATAATTAGTTTCTAGATCCCCAAAAACTCAACATCGTAAAATTAAAAAGAACAAAAATATAAACCATCTTTGATGAAAGTGAATCCAGTAATTCTAATAGTGAAGTTTTAAGTTCTTCATCAATTATGAATCATAATTACCTTAAATAAAGATGAAAAGAAAAATAAAAATGATGAACATATAAATATATCTTTGGACAAAAGTGTTGAAGATTTATCATTAAACAAAGACAGTGAAAATATATTATTGAATAAAAGTGACGAATATTTGCCTTTAGATTTTTAGATTATGCCGAATATGGTGAAAATGATAGAGATTTGTTTTTTTAGATTACGATGGAGATTCATCTTCAGATGAATAATTTATCTTTAGATAATAACGATGATTCAACTTTAGATAAACAAGAAGCACCTATTAATTCTTTTGGACAATACAGTCAGCCGTGTAAATTTCCCAAAATAAAGGGAATTTATGCTTCATCACTCCGACATTATTTTTTTTTTTAAAAAAAAAAATTCCAAGTATTGTTCGAGGATTTAAACAAAGTTTCAAGGTTAGAGACATTTATTAGTTAGAATTTTTAGTTAATATTGCATATTTACAATTCATAAATACTAATCATTTCACATGCATTTAATAATATTAAAATTTTTTGGCAAATTACCATAAAACTTTATTGAAATTCTTAATAACAAAGATTATTAGAATTTAATCATCGAAATTGAAAGTAAGGTACTATAGTGCAATGTAATATCGTCTTATTTCCGTACGTATGTAATTATAATTAAAATAATAATCAAATCAAGTACTTTTGATATTGTTCTTTTTAATTTATCTACAGTAGTAGTATTATAATTTTATAAATTTACTTATTTATTATTAAATATAAAGCTTCTTGGTTAAAAAAACATTTTTCTTTAGTCTACTATACTGTTTTTAACAAAGAAAACTTTAAATGATATGGTTAGTAAATCATGTGGGATTTTACTTCTCTACAAATGGACGGAATTCTACTTTCCCACTTACACCCGCCAACCTTAAAGAATAGACCATGAAAAATTCTCTCATGTTAAAAACAGCAATGCCTATCACATATTCGTTATTTCCACCTTTCAGTTTAAATTCAATTAAAAATTGACAAACAGCAGCTTTGGGAAGACATTTATTAGTTCTTGACCAGTTTTGGTTACAGAATTACCTTCTCATACAAATGAACCAAAAGACCATTTTTCAACTATGAATAAACTTAAAATAATTAATTATCAACAACAAATATCTCATAAATTTGAATTAATTTTAGAGAAATTTTGCATTTTGGGCTATCTATCTGCTATGGTCATATTCGTACAACAAATGAAATGTGATTGACATGTTGGCGAATGACCTTTAAAAAATATAATCACATGTTTAAGTTTCTACCACTATATCACATGATGATTTTCAATGAAGTAAAAAAAGTATTTAGATTTAATGTGAGAATTATTAATAGATAAATCAGTTTATTCTAATGATATAAATTTACCTTAATAAGGAAAAAACACCAAGAATGCACTGGATTTTTATGTTGATTTAATGGAATGATGATCCTTTACAAAGACCTAGACCTACTTCTACTTATTTATATAATTATATTAAGTTTTGATGGTTAGATGATGAAAAGTTTAAAAACTTGATGAATTTAGTAATGATTTTAATAATAATAATGGTGATGATAATATTGAAATATAGTAATGATGACGTCATCCCAGGGACTATTTACCAAAGTATATTTATGTTTTTATTCATTCGAAATCACAAATTCACTTATTACGTAAATTTAATAAATTTAACAAGAGGCGCTTTGTGCTTATAATATTTAATTTAAATAAAAATTAAAAATTGAATTCTATAATGTACAAAACCATTTCTTTTAATATCCTTCTTTTGATAAATAGTTATTAAAAATAATTTTTGTATTTGTTCATAACATCGCAAATTAAAAAAATTTCATTTTCAAATTGAGAAAACAATGTTACTTTGGCAAATGTATAAAATTCTATCAATATTTTGTTCCAACTATTTTTTAAGATTATAACAATAATTTTCTTCGCATTTGACTTAAATTTTTTTGAATGAAATTAATTATTTTCGTGATGCCATTCATCAATTCTAAGAAAGAAAACAAATATTTTATTATGAAATCCCAAGTATTAAAATAATAAAGATCTTATCATGGAATCAATCATCAATTCAGGTATTAAAAAACAGGAAATCAGGTAAGAACATGAAAATACAAAAAAGTCTTCTTTACTAACACAAGAATAAGAAAATAAGCACTACTAAAATTAATTATTAACTAAAGCTCTCAATTGGTTTGGTAAAAACCGAAACTGATTCGCCGGTTTCGGTTCGGTTCAGTTTCGGTTTATTAAATATACAAACTGAGTATCTCGGTTCAGTTTCGGTTTATTCATAGAAACTGAACCGAAAAACTGAAACCGAAACCGAAATTTTCGGTTTATATATTGTCATGGTTTTACCATCTATTTATATTAATAAAGATCTAGATTTTTTTTTGACGATTATTTTTTTTATAATTATAATGGCCGAGAAAATAAATGATTCTGAATCAGAAAATTCTCAAGAAAATATAGAACATAATGGACCATCAGTTTCAAGAGAAACCAGTAATAGTAATTTAACAGAAGCAAGCAATAACAATTTAACAGTAATTAATAATAACAGCAATAATAGTGATAATGCCAATAATAAAAGAAAAGCCTCTATCTATCAGTTTTTTACTTTAAATAAAGAAGAAAATAGATATTATTGTAATCATTGCGTGTGAGTATTAAAGAAAGATATATGTATATAATGTAAATATATAAAATATTAAATGTATATACTTTTGACTTTTTATATTTTAGTAAAAGTTATAAGGCTGCTAAAGATAATTCAACTTCTACATTAAGAAGCCATATTTCTTGTGAACATAAAAATTTGAATCCAGGAATATCTACTTCAGAACCATTGGATAAATTTTTTAAATCAAAAACNGAACCGAAAAACTGAAACCGAAACCGAAATTTTCGGTTTATATATTGTCATGGTTTTACCATCTATTTATATTAATAAAGATCTAGATTTTTTTTTGACGATTATTTTTTTTATAATTATAATGGCCGAGAAAATAAATGATTCTGAATCAGAAAATTCTCAAGAAAATATAGAACATAATGGACCATCAGTTTCAAGAGAAACCAGTAATAGTAATTTAACAGAAGCAAGCAATAACAATTTAACAGTAATTAATAATAACAGCAATAATAGTGATAATGCCAATAATAAAAGAAAAGCCTCTATCTATCAGTTTTTTACTTTAAATAAAGAAGAAAATAGATATTATTGTAATCATTGCGTGTGAGTATTAAAGAAAGATATATGTATATAATGTAAATATATAAAATATTAAATGTATATACTTTTGACTTTTTATATTTTAGTAAAAGTTATAAGGCTGCTAAAGATAATTCAACTTCTACATTAAGAAGCCATATTTCTTGTGAACATAAAAATTTGAATCCAGGAATATCTACTTCAGAACCATTGGATAAATTTTTTAAATCAAAAACAGCATTAGCATGTATAAATTTTTTTAATATTATATTAACTATACAACTTTACCAATTTCGATCTTGAGAACTGCTTTTTAAACTCTATTTCCATCACTAATTAAACTTATTTATTACATTTAGTAGTATTCTTGTTTAAATTTTCATACAAATTGAACAAATATTCGCGAAGAAATCAACGTTTTTTAAAATAGATTAAATCATTAATTTATCTGTGAATATTTATTCAATCTGTTTGAAAATTAAAATGGAGATATTACTAATTGTGGTGAATAAGTTTAATTAGTGACAGAAATGGAGGTTAGAAAGTAGTTCATGAAATCGAAACAGGTTAATTTTTTAAACTTTATTTTTTAATATTAACTTTAAATAAATTATAGATATTTACTCAAGAAAATTGGATTGAAGATTTAATAAATTGGATTTTAGCTGATGATCAATCTTTTATTGTTGTTAATAAAGAATCATTTATAACCATGATAAAAAGACTTAATTCAAATACCATATTACCTACTAGTAATACTATTCGAAACAAAATTCTCAAATCTTTTAAAAATGAAAAAAAAAAGAATTAAAGAAGAATTGCAAGAAATTTCCAGTTGTATTTCTTTTGCTTTAGATGCACGGACTTCAAAAAATCAAATACCTTTTCTTGGAAAAAGTGCTCATTGGATTTCTTCAAACTGGGAATTAAAAAATACAATTCTTAATTTTCAACTATTAGAAGAACACATTCAGGTGAAAATCTTGCAAGAGTTTTTTTTAGTACAATAAAAGAATATGGAATTTTGAATAAGGTTAGTTTATTTTTATTATATTTTGATTATTTAAATATATTTATTTATTAATATATATTTTAGATGTTAGGAGTTACCACTGACAATGCAACTAATATGGATTCAATGTTTAATTGTTTGGATATTTATTGTGCTTATGAAGGAATTACATTTAGCTCTGAAAACCAATGTGTACGATGCCTTGCCCATATTATTAACCTTGCTGCTCAAATTATTCTAAAAGCATTACATGGATTGGGACTAGAAAATGAACAAGATATATTACAAGATTTTATTAATGAAACTTCTTTAGGAGTTATAGCTTCTCCATTACGATGTGAAAGATTTTGTCAACAATGCAAAGCTGTTAATGTAAAGGAACTTCAATTAATTCCTGATATAAAAACCAGATGGAATTCTACATATGACATTATTGAGTGAGCAATATTTCTTCATGAGGTAAAAAGGATTTATATTAATTATATTGATTTTTATTATTGTCTAAATATATTATTTTTTTTATTAGCCACTTCATAATATGGCATCTGTTGATAATAATCTTTCCGTATATTTGTTGCAAGAAGAATGGAACAAATTAAACGATATAAAAGATTTATTAAAGGTATAATTAATGTTATAAATAAATATTCTTTAATAAAATATATTAATTATAATTTATTATAGTGTTTTAAAAATGCTACCTTGGAAATGAGTACATCAAAATTTCCTACTCTAGGTCAAACTGTTCCAGTTTACAACTATTTATTTGATAATATTGAAGAATTTCAACAAAACAATGAACTTCCAACTGATATAAATGATGCTATAAATCTTTCAATACAAAAACTTGATGATTATTATCCAACTTCTGATGGTTTAGTTTATATTGTTGCAACAAGTATTATATCTATTTATATTTTTATATTTATTTAAATTTAAATTTTAATTATTAATACTTTTGTTTTCTATTAAATAGTTTTGGATCCTTGTTTGAAATTGACTTATTTTAAAGAAAATGGATTTGATTCTAAATATATTAAAACATGTAAACAACAAATTACTGATTTATGGAAAAGTAAATACAAACCTGATGAAAATCAAGAATCAATTATATCAATATCAAAACAAACTGCATTAACTAATCATATTTTCAAAAAGTGAAAAGTAGTATATAAAGATGAATTAGAATCTTATTTGAAAGAACCTGCATCTAATTTTGATATAGATTCATTATCATACTGGAAGGTATAATATTAAAATTGTAATAAATTCAATTAAATATTGATATATATAATATATGCTTTATTTTATTTATAGTTACATGAATTAGAATTTCCTAACTTTGCTAAAATGGCTCGTGATTATCTTTCAATTCAAGGTATAATTTTTAATATTATTAAAATAATATTTCTAATTATTTTTTTAAATACATATTTTTATTTTATTTTGAATAGAAACTAGTGTTCCTGTTGAATGAATATTCTCAGGAGGTACAGATTTAGTAACACAAAGGAGATGCAGTTTAAATTCAAATACAATTAGGATGTGCATGTGTTTGAAAGGTTGGTAGAAATTAGATAATGAAAATATTAATGAAATTAATGAAAATAATTAAATTATGTAAATTTTTTTATTAATTTTATATAATTTTAAATATAGTTTTTAAAATTTATTTTATATAATTTTAAAATTAATTTTATATAGTTTTAAAAATTTATTTTGGATAATTTTAAGATATTTTATATAATTTTAAAATTAGTTTTAATTAATTTTGGATCTATTTTTTCATTAATAAATAAAATATTCAATATAAAATTAATATAAATTTAACTGGTAATTTAATGATAAGATAATATTAAAAAATGAAATACAGATCTGAAAGGATTATTATAAAAAAATTATTGTATAATTAATTTCGCATTATTGGAAAGTAAAAAAAAAAAAAATTAATATTTAAACCGAAAAAACCCGGTTTGGTTTGGTTTCGGTTCGGTTTCGATTTGAGTATTCATGTTCCTGGTTTCAAACTGAATTCGAACTGGAAGTTTCAGTTCGGTTTCAGTTTTACTGCCAAACCGGACTGAACCGAACTGTTAAGAGCTTTATTATTAACTTACAATATTTGATAATTTTTGATTCAATTTTGATTAAATATTTAATATTGCTTAATAAACTGCCCCTGACACCGAACTCTTGTTTATTTTCTTTAATTTAATTTTCTTGTAGTTTTTTGATTCTAACCTGAGTTCTTCAATAATTTTACCAGTTTGTGTATAATAATTTTTATTATTTCTACGTTCTATTATTTAACTACTGATAGGTATGGCATAAATATGATGAAATGATCGAATCTTAATCGATAGTATTAGTTGTTTCTTTTTATTTTCCTGTTTTAATTATATTATGAATAATTGTTAAAAAAAAAGTCAGATACAAAATTTTAATTTAACATTCAATCTTTAATATTTTAGGGTATGTTATAATAATAATTAATTTTATTAAAAAACGCATGCATCATAATGTTCATCAATTAAATATTATATTTTAACACTTTTAGTCGATTTCGTGATAAATTTTTATAAAATCGAAATTACAAGCAAATTGAATTTGTACTCTATCGTTAAGATTTATAATATCAAAAAAAAATTAATAAATGGTATGGTGCTTTATAATTTAATAAGTAAAATACCAATAATCAAATAAAAATATGTAATGCAAAAAAAATTTAAAAATTGGACATATCCAAATCAATTATTCCAGAATCACCTAAATGACAAGAAATGATAAAATGGATAATACTTACTAGGACTGTCCTAGTAGGACATAAATTAGATTCAGTTAATTCTTCAAGTTCCTTTTCGAAATTTTCTCTATTCTTGAGTTTTGGAAGATTTAAAAAATTAAAAAGTCAACTGGTATAAATTGCCTATGGATGTGTTTGATAGTTAAGAGGAGTTGTAATTGTTGTAGTTGTTGTATTCGTTGATTCTTGATTTGCTAAAAATTCTTCATCTTTTTTAATTTGAATTACAATTTCTGAAACTTCGTTTTTCCCTTTCCTAAATAATTATAATAATCCCAATAGTATTTATTCAACCTATCTTTCAATTCTTCAAAAGTGGGTCAATGTGTAACTCGAGCATTCCAATATATCATAATCGTTCTTGTAATTAATTTGGGAGTATGAAATGGAATTTTTAGTCATAATCCATTGCATATTTTCATGACTAAATCTTTATTATGTGATATATCTGGATATGGAGGAAAGCCTGTAACTATTTCATAAGCAATGATTCCAAATGAATATACATTAACAGCTTTTGTATATTCTTCATCACCACTTAATATATTCTTTTTTTCAGGATTATTTTAATTATTTTTATTATTTTTATTATTTTTATTATTTTTATTATTTTTATTATTTTCATTTTACTATTTTTATAATCTTTATTATTTTTATTATTTTATTATTTTATTATTATTATTATTATTATTATTTTATTATTTTATTGTTTTTATTATTTTTATTATTTTTATTGTTTTTATTATTTTATTATTATTATTATTATTATTATTTTATTATTTTATTGTTTTTATTATTTTTATTATTTTTATTGTTTTTATTATTTTTATTATTTTTATTGTTTTTATTATTTTTATTATTTTTATCGTTTTTATAGTTTATGATTGAAAATTATACTTTCATTTAAGAAATTATTCACTCATTTATCAATTAACATATTTTTAAATATTTTCATAGGTTCTGTTTTTGAAATTGATAAAAATGTAATCCTGTTATTATTGTTAATATATGACTCTAATTGATTTTTAAATGTAATTAATCATGTAATATAGATTTTTTGGTGTCAGAATTTTTTTCTTTAGTAAATGAAATAATTATTATAAAGTTTTTTTTAATAATTCTTTTATCAAATTTATCAAATAACAAATATAAAAATTTGTATCTTTTTTTGAGTGATGGTAATTGTGCTATAATAGGTTTGTTATTTGCTAACACTTTATGAGAGAATGAGTTTATAGCTAGTAATTTCTACTTTATTATGATTTATTATTTAATAATTATTAAATTAATATTGAAGATAATATATATATGTTTATTTATTTTATTTATTTTGTTAATTTTAATTATTTTTATTCATTATTTTTATTAATTGATTTTTTTGAAAGAAGAACAAGTGTCAGTCAATTTAAGTCGGAATAACTATTTGTTTTGAAATCATTTCTGTATTATATAATAAATTATGTATGTATTACATCGGTATTACATATGAATGATGTGTGTAAGTATGTTTATTGAACTTTAATTTGAATAATTAGCAATAGTAAATTAAGAATTTTTGGGAGTGAGAAGGGAAGGAAAGGAAGTAATAAATGGAGATGCATTAATTCAAAGATTTTAATTGTATTTTATAAATGTAAAATCAATCAGTGATGATGAATCAAATGGATTAAAATATGGATTTAAATATGAATAAAAATAAAAATTAGGATGATAAGAAATATTTAAATTACTAAATACTTCACTCTTATTAAATGCTTGTCGTAATTGATAGCTTTTCACATAATCTACGTTCATCATAACTACATCACTATTCGTATCAAAATTATTTAATCATGAATATTCTTTTTACTACATCCGAAATTTTATAAGCGGATATTTTCAAAAGTTTTCAGGACTTACATACAGGGAGTGATTTTTTATTAAAGTGTTTCTATTTTGGATAGAAGCTCATGTTTAATAATAAACATTTATTCAAAAATTTAATCTTGGCTTTTTCAATACATTTAAAATCAACACAGATTTTTGTAATCCATCTATTCTAACTAATATATTATCTGAATTAAAAATATTTTATGTATAAGCTTTGTATTTAAAAAAATTTTAAATTTATAATTTGTTAGAGATTGCATTTAATTCATGTATTATTTGAAATCAGCTGAAGGGGGAACCCATTTGCTACAACGTAATCTTGATTATTGCTACTAATATGGTATTGAGCCATCAAAGAAGAAGAGAAACTATTTCAGTGGTACTTGAAATCAGCTAAAGGGGGAGATAGTGATAGACAATGTAAACTTGGATATTGCTACTTAAGATGAATACAAAGGTACTCAATATCAGCTGAAGGTTGAAATAGTTATTCACAGACTTTATTTGTAATTATAATGAAATTAAAAACAAGGAAACATTTTACTGGTATTTGAAATCAGTTGACAGAATAAACTTGGTTATTGTTATCACCTTGGTATTCAGCTGAAAAGGGAAATAATGGTGGACAATATAGTCTTGCAAATTGCTATTTCAATAGGATCGGTGCTACCAAAGATAAATAGAAAGCATTACATTGGTACATTAAATCATATATATCTTCATTCAAATTTAACAATCCTCACCTCACCTATCCAATAATCTTATATTTAAAGAAAGCTAATTATGTTATTTAATAGAAGTATTTTATATTGAAAACAAGGTATTTATTTACTATTACTGTAAAAGGATTATTTTTTTTTAACATTAATTATTTAAAAATAAATGCTACAAACGTAATTATGATTTGAAATATCTAAAATATAATTGTTTTACGATTGCACATTCTGATAAAGATTTGCAAGGAGACCAACAAACTTTAAATCAGTAGTTCCAAAGGATGCCGGATAAATTAAGTTCATTTAATTTTAATTGATTTACGAATAGAAATATTTTGATGAAAAAATTCGAGTTAGCTGTAACATCAGAAAATTAATAATAAAGGAGTAAATTGTAATACATACAGAATCGCAATTAGATAATGATGAACATTATAAGCTATTAAAGAATGAAGTTTGAGTATTTCATTGAATCATACATTATTTTGTTAAGTTGAATATGAAAATATACTATGTACTAAAAATAACGGTGTATAAAATTTATGTAATTTTTAGAGATAGTTTTATATGATTTTATTATTTTATTTTATAGCTTAAATTTATTAATAAAATTAAAATCAACTGATTGTGGACATCACACTGTATATTTTTTCATGTTAAGAATTGTATAAAAAAATTGTTGGGATTTTTCAGAAAGGATTTGGAATATAGAAACAGAGGCGCTGTTTTTGAAGAAATCAAAAGATAATTGATATGATATTTTGGAATTTTCCTTTATACTTAGTTTAATACATGTAATCTTTATTCTCATATTAGGTATCGTGAAAAATAAAATATTTTATTTTAAATAATTAAATTTGAAATTAATATTTTTTTGACTATATTAAATACTTCTCGTTAACATTCTTTGTCTTGAATGAAGTAATAAAAATTATTTCTAAATGGAGGGACATGGGATGTCATCAATATAATATCAGGTGGTTCGGGCGTATCTTTACAATATTCCAAATTCAAAATGTATAGAATAATTTCATTCTAGCTTGATATAGAGATACCATTTTTTATTTTATTGATTTCATTCTTTCTCTTGTTAATTAGATTATGGAAAAAATCATAGTGTTAAAGAAGCATCTGAATTTAAAAGAATGGAAACTGATAATTAATTAATTACTTATCATTATATCAATATATCTGTCAATTCATTTGTCAGTATAAAATATATAAAATATATAATAATCTGTTATTTTATTGACAGTGTGATATTAATAAATTAAATGTTTATTTAATTAATTTTTGATCTTACGAAATTATTATGAGATCTTGCTAGAATAATCATCCAACATTATCAAATTGTTCAATATATTCTCATCGTTATACAGTTCATTCAATATATTCAGTTTTGCACTACGTTGAATCGTGTAGAATATCTTTGGCGACTTGATTGTTGATTTATAACGTTGTAATGTAAAATCTTTTATTAAGACAGGTATTTGCATAATGTCCAACTCTTCCACAAGTAAAACATCTTGAAAATAAGAATTCAAAAAATCGATGATTATTATTTGTCTTAATATTTGTATTAGTATTATTTATACTGTTTAAATCAGTGTACCATTAGAAATTGACCAAGATGAACTATTGGACCTTGAACCACCGACAGTATTCTTATTCGTATTGTTTGTTGAAAATTTTGATGATCTTGCATTTTTTTCGTAATGAATTTCGTTGTGGTCCACTACTATCATTATTTCTATTACTTTCATTAATGGATGACGATGTTGTACGTTATATTACCTTTGTGTTCTTACGATAAACGACGAAGTGGTTTTACGAGAACTGTTAAGATCACTTCGATTTTTGGCATTTCTTTCACTTATTTCTTTGTATTATTTGCCACATATTTGTCTTATTTCTTATTTCATTTGTCTCGTTTGTTTGTGATTGATTTTTGATTAGTCAAAGAATTGCAATTTAGCATTAAATGAATTCAACTTGTTGTCTGATGTATCTGTTAAATTACAATCAATTGGATCATTGATTGAATTGTTGTTGTTGTTGTTGTTGCTTTATTGCTGCAATTTTTGTTGGGTAGCTTCAAGAATGAAGTAATGGTCTTTTCTCAAAGAATATGACGCGTTTGACTTATTCGTTCCTTCGCTTCATCAAGAAGTCGAAATGTTAAAAAAAATCTAATAGTCTTCCTTTAGAATTGCAATGTCATTGATCTTAATGGATTATCAATCATTTCCATACACTTTTAATTTTTTCAGTTGAATCGTTTGTAGATGATAGATTTGTAGTAGAATATTTATTTGTAGAATTTGTGATAGAATTCTTAGACTCTGA
The DNA here is from genome assembly GCA_003547095.1 of Diversispora epigaea. NCBI lineage: Eukaryota > Fungi > Glomeromycota > Glomeromycetes > Diversisporales > Diversisporaceae > Diversispora > Diversispora epigaea. The sequence goes on along the minus strand of PQFF01000187.1, from coordinate 94,605 downwards.
TCTTTAGGATTGCAATGAAATTTGGAAATCAGGTTTCAAATTAGCAATACATCTCGTAATTGGATTAACTGTTTTTGCGATATTGATATCTTACAATTCATTTTGTTGTTTTCGAAGTGATGAAATATTCAATACCTACCATTATGATCGATGAACATGACGAACTGATGATGGACTAACACAGGAATATCATCATCTTCTTCATTATCATTATCATTATCATCACCATCATCACCATCATCACCATCATCACCATCCTTTGGTGGTGTTCAATCTCTAACGCACTATCATCTGTTCTATCCTTTTCGTCTACTATAAAGACATATTTGATATGTATAGAAAATCACTTTGAACGAGTACGATTTCATTGTTAAAATCATACTAACTTGACTAACTGTAGTATAATTATAAAGTACCAAGATAATTTCAATCGTACTACCGTAAATCCTATCATACTATACTAAAATTCGTAATCGGACTATACTATGCAGCGCATTCGCATGAAATTTTCAGGATATAGCCTGTCTGCTTTTGACCACGCAGACAGGATATAACCTAACCCCCTATTGTTCCACGCAGAAACGGAAAAAATGACGGCTAACAAAATAATAATTGTCGATCTGCGTGGGGCAAAGCAGACAGGTTATATCCTGAAAACTCATGCGAATGTGGTGATACTATGTTTGTGTTATTTTTTTATTTTTATCGATGCTTGCACAAAACCATGCATTGCCTTATTTGAACAAATCCTTATGTGGTGATTTGAACAAATAATTACCGGAATTTCAATTCCAAAGTGAATGCAGATCATTTATCTTATTTGAGCAAACAATGAAATTCCAGAATTTCCGAATAGAAGGTTCCGAAAGAATATTCTATTGAAAAATTCGAAGAAACTTATCCGACGCAAATTTATATAAATGGCCTGACGTGAAATATTATAATTTATTTGTATATCATATTTTTATAGGAAATATAACATATAACATTATTTATTTAATTATTTATTTTTCTATCTATTTATCGTAATCGTATAATCTTTTGAATTTTAAAACTTTTAGAATTTAGAACTTCAATAAAATATATTAAGTTTCAAAGTTCTACTTTTACAAACACTTTATTCTACTGAGTATAATTTCAACATAAATGGAAAATATGCAGTACAATGAAATTAATGAAACAAAAGAAGGTGACGAGAAAGAATTTCAGCGGTACTTAAAATCAGCTGAAGGTGAAAATAGTGATGGACAGAATGGTCTTGGTTATTGTTATGAACTTGGGATTGGAACAACAAAAGATGATGAAAAAGCATATCAGTGGTACTTGCAATCGGCTAAAGTGGAAAATAGTACTGGACAATATAATCTTGGGCGCTGTTATGGAAGAGGGATTGGAACAACAAAAGATGAAGGGAAAGCATTTCAATGGTACTTGAAATCAGCCGAAGGTGGAAATAGTAATGGTCAGAATAAACTTGGCTATTGTTATAGGAATGGGATCGGAACAAACAAAGATGAAGGGAAAGCATTTCAATGGTACTTGAAATCAGTTGAAGGGGGAAATAGTCGTGGGCAGAATAGTCTTGGTTATTGTTATGAAAAAGGGATTGGAACAACAAAAGATGAAGAGAGAGCGTTTCTTTGGTACTTGAAATCAGCTGAAGGCGGAAATGGTTATGGAAAATATAATCTTGGACGTTGTTATGGAAATGAGATCGGAACAATAAAAAATGAAGAGAAAGCATTTAAGTGGTACTTGAAATCAGTTGAAGATGGAAATAGTTACGGACAGAATGGTCTTGGTTCTTGTTATGAAAACGGGATTGGAACAACAAAAGATAAAGAAAAAGCATTTCAGTGTTATACGAAATCAGCTGAAGGTGGAAATTGTTATGGACAATATAATCTTGGACGCTGTTATGAATATGAGATCGGAACAATAAAAAATGAAGAGAAAGCATTTAAGTGGTACTTGAAATCAGTTGAAGATGGAAATAGTTACGGACAGAATGGTCTTGGTTCTTGTTATGAAAACGGGATTGGAACAACAAAAGATAAAGAAAAAGCATTTCAGTGTTATACGAAATCAGCTGAAGGTGGAAATTGTTATGGACAATATAATCTTGGACGCTGTTATGAATATGAGATCGGAACAATAAAAAATGAAGAGAAAGCATTGGAGTGGTACTTGAAATCAGCTGAAGGTGGAGATAGTTATGGACAGAATGGTCTTGGTTATTGTTATGAAAAAGGGATTGGAACAAATAAAGATAAAGAAAAAGCATTTCTTTGGTACTTGAAATCAGCTGAAGGCGGAAATGGTTATGGAAAATATAATCTTGGACGTTGTTATGTATATGAGATCGGAACAATAAAAAATGAAGAGAAAGCGTTTAAGTGGTACTTGAAATCAGTTGAAGATGGAAATAGTTACGGACAGAATGGTCTTGGTTATTGTTATGAAAACGGGATTGGAACAACAAAAGATAAAGAAAAAGCATTTCAGTGTTATACGAAATCAGCTGAAGGTGGAAATTGTTATGGACAATATAATCTTGGACGCTGTTATGAATATGAGATCGGAACAATAAAAAATGAAGAGAAAGCATTGGAATGGTACTTGAAATCGGCTGAAGGTGGAGATAGTTATGGACAGAATGGTCTTGGTTATTGTTATGAAAAAGGGATCGGAACAACAAAAGACAAAGAAAAAGCATTTCAGTGTTATGCGAAATCAGCTGAAGGTGGAAATTGTTATGGACAATATAATCTTGGACGCTGTTATGAATATGAGATCGGAACAATAAAAAATGAAGAGAAAGCATTTGAGTGGTTCTTGAAATCGGTTGAAGGTGGAAATATTAATGGACAGAATGGTCTTGGTCATTGTTATGAAAACGGGATTGGAACAACAAAAGATAAAGAAAAAGCATTTCAGTGTTTCATGAAATCTGCTGAAGGTGGAAATTGTTATGGGCAATATAATATTGGACGCTGTTATGAATATGAGATCGGAACAATAAAAAATGAAGAGAAAGCATTGGAGTGGTACTTGAAATCGGCTGAAGGTGGAGATAGTTATGGACAGAATGGTCTTGGTTATTGTTATGAAAAAGGGATTGGAACAACAAAAGATAAAAAAAAAGCATTTCAGTGGTACTTAAAATCAGCTGAAGGTGGAAATGGTTATGGAAAATATAATCTTGGACGCTGTTATGAATATGAGATCGGAACAATAAAAAATAAAGAGAAAGTATTTGAGTGGTACTTGAAATCAGTTGAAGATGGAAATAGTTACGGACAGAATGGTCTTGGTTCTTGTTATGAAAAAGGGATTGGAACAACAAAAGATAAAAAAAAAGCATTTCAGTGGTACTTGAAATCAGCCGAAGATGGAAATTGTTATGGACAATATAATCTTGGACGCTGTTATGAATATAAGATTGGAACAACAAAAGATAAAGAAAAAGCATTTCAGTGGTACTTGAAATCAGCTGAAGGTGGAAGTGGTTATGGACAATATAATTGTTATAAAAATGGGATTGGAACAAAAAAAAATAAAGAGAAAGCATTTCAGTACTTGAAATCATCTGAAAATGGAAATAGTTATGGACAATGTCGCCCAGCTTCTCTTATGAAAGCCATTGTGCGATCCTTTTTGAAGTTCTTTTAGAAGTTTATAGTAGGTACGAGACTTTATAGAATACATCACTGATTCAGTTATTTTAGAAAAAGAATCAAACCTTTCATTAATTTAAGTCTCAACATTCATACTAATATTACCAGGGTCATACTACTCAAATCATACTTAAGAATCTATGATTAACAGTTGAAACTTTCAATTATTCACGGTTCAACATTCAGGAGGGTTTATTATTTATGATGATTATCACTCTATCATTTTAAACATTTCATTTATTTTTATACAATGTAAGATTTTACTCAAGTTTCATTCTGGTTTATTTTACACGTGATTTCTTGGAGCTACCAATTATAAACTATTGTTATAATGTTTTCTAAATAATCAGCTATTGGCTATCATATGACCTACTTTTTATTATATTTTTATGTAAAATTTTAATATAAATTATTACTTTAACATATTACATATTTTATATTTGTATTTATTTTTTTTGTTATATTTTTTATCAGTTATTTATTTATTATTTATTAGTCAGTCAGTAGGATAAAATCATTGACTTAGATAGATTGAAAGGTGTTCAAATGATTGCAAGGTAATATGAACATATGAACCAATGGTGTCATAAATGACAAATAATATAACTTAGACGAATCAAAATCAAAGATATGATGAAATATGCTCGCAATTTTTTTTAAAAAAATATAATAAATTCAAATAATAGATAGCCATCTTGATAATTATCTAGATATATAAATAAATATAGTGAGTGATTATATATATAGAAAAATAAATATAAAAAATCTGGGACCAAAAAAGGGTGATTATGGGTATGTGGTGATTATATACAGGTCTGGCTGTATCTATATTTTTTAAAAAAACCAATGAAAGATGAGGGAAAAGGAACAGAAAAAAAATCTGCTATTTTTGAAATTTTATATTATGATGCTAACATTATATTTTTTTTCAAAAAAATACCATAAAAAAACATCTCAAACCACAGCATATTTACATTAGAAAATTGAAAAGATAATTTTATAAAAATTATTAAAAGATAAATATTATTATACATAGGACTTAGTAAAAATATTCACATAGACTATGGTTAATTTTTTTTTTAATCCAACGGAGTCTTGCTTCAGTACTTTTATTTATTTGTAACATAGACTATGGTTAATAATAGTAATTAATTTAAAATTATTGTTACATATTGTCCTCCATTTTTTTAAAAAAATAATATAATTCAAACTTATGAATTATACTATATATGGTCTGGTGTAAAAAGATAGATACCTCAGATAATTGTAATTGAAAATTCAAAAAAAAAAAATTTTAAAAAAAGTTAATTTCACAAATAGATTCTTTAGGTTCTGAGAAATATTTTAATATAAACTTTATTAAAATTTATTCATTGGAGTCGGTACAATCCTCAAAAAATGATTCATTATCTGATTCTTCATGCATTATATTATATTCTTTATGATTTTTTGCATTAATAAGTGCTCTTTTCCATAATCCTAAAATAGTTTTAGAGTTTATCTTCTCTTTAAAAGCCCAGAGAAGTTTATTTCTAATTTCGAGAAGATTTTTATGTGGACCTGATCTTGCTACTTCTCCCTTTACAACTGCCCAAATGCCTTCGATTGGTTGAAGTTCACAGTGGTAAGGTGGTGTAAAAAAAAGTCTATGTCCATATTGTTTAGCTATTTCTACGCATATAAATCCATTCTCAGCAAGAAATCACTGTAGGATTGGTGTTGAAATAGGACTTCCACTTTTATTTGAATTAGTAATTTTTTCATGTAAAAGTGTTGTAATATCATGGTTAGGTTGTCCAATTGGTTTTTGTTCTGGAAATGTGCCACTGATTCCATTCATGAATAACCCGCCCAACAATACTTTCCGAAACCCCCAGAACCTCAGCAATACACTTGCGTAGTGTGACCTTTTCATGTTTTTAAGATGAGGAGTTTTCATCCAAAAAAATATTTGTGAGCATTTATAATCATTGTTTTTTTTCATTATCTGCAGCACTTCGCTAGGTATCGAATAAATAAATAAAAATTCTGTAATTATTAAAGTAACACAGGATTTTAATTATAACCTATTGACGATGNTTCTGAGAAATATTTTAATATAAACTTTATTAAAATTTATTCATTGGAGTCGGTACAATCCTCAAAAAATGATTCATTATCTGATTCTTCATGCATTATATTATATTCTTTATGATTTTTTGCATTAATAAGTGCTCTTTTCCATAATCCTAAAATAGTTTTAGAGTTTATCTTCTCTTTAAAAGCCCAGAGAAGTTTATTTCTAATTTCGAGAAGATTTTTATGTGGACCTGATCTTGCTACTTCTCCCTTTACAACTGCCCAAATGCCTTCGATTGGTTGAAGTTCACAGTGGTAAGGTGGTGTAAAAAAAAGTCTATGTCCATATTGTTTAGCTATTTCTACGCATATAAATCCATTCTCAGCAAGAAATCACTGTAGGATTGGTGTTGAAATAGGACTTCCACTTTTATTTGAATTAGTAATTTTTTCATGTAAAAGTGTTGTAATATCATGGTTAGGTTGTCCAATTGGTTTTTGTTCTGGAAATGTGCCACTGATTCCATTCATGAATAACCCGCCCAACAATACTTTCCGAAACCCCCAGAACCTCAGCAATACACTTGCGTAGTGTGACCTTTTCATGTTTTTAAGATGAGGAGTTTTCATCCAAAAAAATATTTGTGAGCATTTATAATCATTGTTTTTTTTCATTATCTGCAGCACTTCGCTAGGTATCGAATAAATAAATAAAAATTCTGTAATTATTAAAGTAACACAGGATTTTAATTATAACCTATTGACGATGATCATTTGAGGTGGGGCCATTTGTGAATATATTTTGTTTACATGAATTTCATTATTATTAATTAAAAATACATTTATTCAAAAAATATTAAATCTAATAAATCTAATTAATATATACATTTTCTATGATAAAAAAATTACATTGTTTTTGCGCCAATGCTCCTTTGCATTTCCATTCAATCATTTTAGATAGCTTTAATTTTTTCAGTGATTTTTTGAAATTTGTTTTCACTTGAATCAGAAAATTTTCTTAATTAGCTTGCGCATCAAATAACACGATAAAATTCACCAAAAAATTTGAGTTCCCAATCAAATAAATTAGCCATTTGTGTATACGCATCCGGTCCTGGAAAAACACTTGTAATTACCAGAATAATAGTTATAGTTATGAATATGACCTTTAAAAACTTCAAAAAATAATCTTTCCAAACCAGGAAAAGAAATAGTTTGTTTACAAGAATAAGAAAAATGTTTCTTTAATTTACTTTGAATTATATGAACATGACATGTTTTGAAATCAGATATTGATTCTAAGGCAATGAATATGACATTTCTCGCATATACTTTTGTACAATAGTTTGTGATGCGTTAAACCAATTTCGTATTGTATGAGACTTTACAAATCGCGCATTCATATTTTTGTAAAGTAGAAGGTGAATGAGATGGTGGGAGGTATTAAGGGGAAGGAATTTACAAGGACCAAAAGTTCCCGATATGATCTTAAAATTGATTATATCAATGATGGGTGACGATCCTTAGAAATAATCAACTACTCACAAATTAAAAGAACAGTTGAAACATTTATGAATTTATAAATGCTAATGAAAATAGATTAAATCTCATGAACAAAAATTACTTAAATCTATATATAATATTCATACTCAATCCTGTTATATCAGTAGACGCATTTATGCTCTTTATGAATTACAAGATTTATTAGAAGAAATCAAATCTGTAAAATGTGCAGTTATAATTTAAATCATATTATTTTAATAAATAACGAGAAAAATGTTAGTGGTAGAAAATTGATATAATAAGAAAAAGTTATAAATAGAAATCATTAGTAATCGAAATTAAATTTTAGAAATGGTAATAAAAATAAAATCATTAGTAGAAAATCTTAGTGAAAATTAAAATCCGTCAGAATAAAAGAAAGTATTAATAAAAATATAAATTTTCAATAAAAAATGTAAGAAATTGATTGTAAAAAGTGAAAAAGAAAATCTTTATTAAAACTAATTAGAAATGAATAGTAAAATTAATTATTAGCAGAAATGAAATGAGAGAAATGTAAATAAAAATAATATATTAGTAAAAAAGAAACAATAAAAAAAAAAATATAAAAAGAAATTGTTAGAAATTGAGAAAATTGTTGGTAAGTAGAGAATGAAAATTTTGTAGTAAAGAAAATCGTAAGTAGAAATATAAATCATTAGCTGAAAACATTAGGATAAGTAAGGATCATTAATAGATTGGAATAAAAATGGTACTAGAAGCATTATATTGTATAAATAGAAATCATTAGATGAAATAGATTAGTGTAATAGAAGTAAAAAATGAAATGCCAGTAAAAATAAAGATCACAATTAGAAAAAGAAAATCGATAGTAAAAATAAAAGAAATGTCATAAATGAAGTGTTAGGAAAATTAATGATAAAATTTTAGTAATGTCAGAAATAAATAGTGAACTAAAATTTTAATATTAATAGAAGAGATTAGTAGACAAAAATAATAAAAATCGTGAGTATCAAAGAATTACAACAGCAAAAATAATAAAAACAAATTTGCTTCTCTAAATAACAATATCGATCATGATTATAATTACGATTTTGCTACTAATTTTATTAATTATCGTGCAAATGATTTAACGGTTGTCTATTATGTGATGTAATGCAAATGAAATGATTGCTAATGATAATGATCGATCCTGTCCTGTTGTAGCTTCTATGGTTAGCATAAATATTTTTAAATGATTTAAATTTTTGAAATAATCCTTAACTAAAATCACTTTAATTTACACTTCACTTTAATACCTTTCTTATTTTTTTTACTTTTTTATTTTTTTATTTTATTTTTATTTTTCTTGTTTAATGTAATTAAATAAGTGCATAAATACTTAGTATTTCTAAATTGTAAAATATACAATGGCAAATTAAAAATTTAAGCCACTGATCTCTGAATTCTTGTTTAATAAATTTAATTTTTATTTGAATAAGTAAATATATTTAAAATTATTTTAAATTGTATTAATAATAAAAATAATAAAAACTATAAAAATAATAAAATGAATTAATAAAAATAAAAATAATAAAAATAATAAAAATAATAAAAATAATAAAATAAAATAAAAATAATAAAATGAAATAAAAATAATAAAATGAAATAATAAAAACGAATAAGGGTATAATATTATACTTTTTAAACTAATATAATGAGTAAATTAACAAGGAAAAATAGATAATTCAAGCCCCTGACCCTGAACCCTTGTTTATTTATTTTGTAAAATGACAATCATGTGGATAAAAATATTATCTCTGCAGAATAACTGATAATTAAATCCGAGGAAATTAAACTTATAAAAAAATCTTGCATTGAAACATAAATTCTGATACTTATTGATAGATTTTTTTTTAAAAAAACTATAAAATTCAGTCTCAAATACTATAAACAAAAAAACATGTCATCTCGTAAAATATGCCCAGAATGCAATCAAAATTCCTATGAATATGAATGGTGCAAACCATGTAACTCGAAACATTTCCAAAATGATTTTAATAATTGGACAAGTAGAAATGACAAAATAGATAAATTTATTCAAGATGCTCAACTAAATGTTGATTATATTCATGAAGTAATAGAATGGATACCTTATGCTAGATTTAAAGATGTTAAGCAGATAGGTAAAGGTGGATTTGGAACAATACATTATGTTAGGTGGATTGATGGATATATTGGAGAATGGGATAGTGAAAATCAACAATGGAAAAGACAAAGAAATTGGGAAGGAAAAGTAGGAGAAGTAGGAGAAGTAGAAGTGGCATTAAAAAAGTTTGATAATTTTGTGAATTTCAACGATGCCTTAAATTTAAATATTAATAGATAATTCAAGCCCCTGACCCTGAACCCTTGTTTATTCATTTATTAATTTTTTGTAATACGTACAATATTTTTTTTTTTAAAAAAAGACGAAAATGGTAAAATGACAAAGATTTGGGGGTTGTTGTACAATCATGTGGGTCATCTGCAAATTATTTTTCGATTGATAATTAAATCCGAGGAAATTAAACTTATAAAAAAATCTTACATCGAAACATAAATTCTGATACTTATTGATTGATTTTTTTTTCAAAAAAATATAAAATTCAGCCTTAAATACTACAAACAAAAAAATGTCATCTAATATATGCCCAGAATGTAATCAAGAATATCGTGGATGGTGCAAACCGTGTATCTCGAAACATTTCCAAAATGATTTTAATAATTGGACAAGTGGAAATGACAAAATAGATAAATTCATTCAAGATACTCAACTTCAACTAAATGCTAATTATAATCATGAAGAAATAGAATGGATACCATATAATAGATTTAAAGATGTTAAGCAAATAGGTAAAGGTGGATTTGGAACAATACATTATGCTAGGTGGATTGATGGAAATATTAGAAAATGGGATATTGAAAATCAACAATGGGAAAGATATGATAAAGATATAGAAGTGGCATTAAAAAAGTTTGATAATTTTGTGAATTTGGACGATGTCTTAAATGAGGTAATTATTTTAATTAATACTTAAATTTAATTTTCAAATTATTATATAACGTTTTAAATATAAATTAAAAATGTTTATATTATTAGATGGAAATTCACTTTAAAACATACTGTTCTGATGTTTTCACTTCAATTCAATTTTATGGAATTACACAAGATCCAGAAACACATTCATATATGATGGTTTTAGAATATGCAAAAGATGGAAATCTTCGAGAATATTTAAAAATTAATTTTAATAATATTAATTGGAAACAAAAATTAGATAGTCTAGGGCGTTTATCTACAATTTTTAAGAGTATTCATGAATCAGATATAGTTCACCAAGACTTCCATCCTGGAAATATTTTATCATCCGATTTTACATCTTTTATGGCAATTTCAGATTTTGGATTAAGTAAACTAATCGGTGCAAATCCAAATAGTCCCAAAAAAAAGAATATTTTTGGTGTATTACCATATATTGCTCNGGATACCATATAATAGATTTAAAGATGTTAAGCAAATAGGTAAAGGTGGATTTGGAACAATACATTATGCTAGGTGGATTGATGGAAATATTAGAAAATGGGATATTGAAAATCAACAATGGGAAAGATATGATAAAGATATAGAAGTGGCATTAAAAAAGTTTGATAATTTTGTGAATTTGGACGATGTCTTAAATGAGGTAATTATTTTAATTAATACTTAAATTTAATTTTCAAATTATTATATAACGTTTTAAATATAAATTAAAAATGTTTATATTATTAGATGGAAATTCACTTTAAAACATACTGTTCTGATGTTTTCACTTCAATTCAATTTTATGGAATTACACAAGATCCAGAAACACATTCATATATGATGGTTTTAGAATATGCAAAAGATGGAAATCTTCGAGAATATTTAAAAATTAATTTTAATAATATTAATTGGAAACAAAAATTAGATAGTCTAGGGCGTTTATCTACAATTTTTAAGAGTATTCATGAATCAGATATAGTTCACCAAGACTTCCATCCTGGAAATATTTTATCATCCGATTTTACATCTTTTATGGCAATTTCAGATTTTGGATTAAGTAAACTAATCGGTGCAAATCCAAATAGTCCCAAAAAAAAGAATATTTTTGGTGTATTACCATATATTGCTCCAGAGGTATTAAGTGGTGATGAAGAATATACAAAAGCTGCTGATGTATATTCATTTGGAATTATTGCTTACGAAATGGTTACGGGCTTTCCTCCTTATCCTGATATACCACATGATGAAGATTTGGCTATGAAAATATGCAATGGATTACGACCCAAAATTCCATATCATACTCCCAAATTAATTACAAGAATGATTATGAGGTGTTGGGATGCTCGAGTTACACATAGACCCACTTTTAAAGAATTAGAGGGTGAGTTGGGGGAATACTGGGATGATTATGATAATTATTTGAAATATGAGAAAAATAAAGATTCGGAAATTGTAATCCAAATTAAAAAAGCTGAAGAATTTTCAGCAAATCAAGACTCAACCAATACAACAACTACAACCACAACAACCACAACTCCTCTCAATTATCAAACACATCCACAAGCAATTTATACCAGTCGACTTCTTAATTATTCAAAACTTCCAAAATCCAAGAACGAAGAAAACTTCGAAAGGGAACTCGAAGAATTAACTAAATCTTTTTCTCATATAAATACTAGTAAGTATCAACTATATATTACGTTTTATTTGTTTTTTTAATTTTTTGTTTCTGATTAATTATATTAATTTATTTTTTTGTTTAGATGATGATATCGATGAATTCTAAATATTATAAATATTTTATTATTTTTATTTTTATTTATAAATATTTTTGTCAAAATTCAATTAAATTAGTTTGTAAGCCTATTCGAATAACTATAACCATTTTTAATAACTTTTAAAATAAATAAATAAATAATTGTTGCTAATAATTTCATTAATCTATTTTTTTTTTAAATGATAATTGATTAAATAAGAAATGCTTAATATAAAAATTAATTTGATAAATTAAATTTAGTTATCGTAATAAACCTCAGGCTTCGAAGCATATTGTTATATCACAAGCTCACACAATACTACATAAATTTTCTTAACTAAATTGGACCAACAAGATTTTCCATTTTCTTCTTCCAATAGTTGGAATGAACTTTGAAAGAAGGACGTCGGTCGGATTCCTTTTTTTTCGAATTCGATCATTTTCTGTGAATAATGGATGTTAATATGAAGAATAAATTTAATGTAATGTGGAAATCAATAAATCCATATGAATAATAATTTTACCTCAATAAAGGCACGTCTTTCCAACAGCCATCGATAAATCTTGGCACATTTAAAATATAATTCTTGTAGGCGAGATTAACTAATAAATAGTGATAAATAAAAATAAATAAAAATAATAAATAATAAATGATAATAAACAATAAAAAATAACGATAAATAATAAATAACAATCAATAATAATAATACCTAATAATTAAATAATTAAAATAATAATAATTAAAGATTACATACCACAATTCGGACAATTTCATCATATTTTTCAGTAGTCAAATAATAGTGATTTATAAATAATAATTTATTAATTATAATACATAAATTATTGCATAAATAATAATATGTAGAAATAATAAAAAATTATTATATCAAATTATAGTTGAATTAATATGTCAGGTAAAAAATTATTTATTGCAATAATTATATAATCAGTTTCGAAAAACATTATTTTTATTCTTATTTAAATATTTTTTATGATCATTGTCTCTTCATCTGAATTACCATCACTCGTCTTCATCTAAAATTAAATTGTCATCATTCTCATCATCTAAAATTGAATTGCCATTATTCTCATCTTCATCTAATATTAAATTTTTTATCATCTAATATTAAATCTTCATTTTCATCTAATATTAAATTGTTCATATGTTTGCCTTTGTTTAATTTTATATTATTTACAGTGGCGATCAAAAGTATTGCATCACCTGAACAAATTTTTTAAAATTTTAATATCTTGTGATTCCGGGAACACAGTGCTACAATACTTCATTAATAGTTTTGTCAAACCTTATATTTATCCCCTGCATCATCTTTTTTTTATTTATTTTGAAAATTTTTTCGGAAATAAAAATAATGTTCAGAACCCGCGATGCATTTTTTTTGATCGTTTTGAAAAATAAACATAAACAAGATGTACAAAATTTTTTTTCTTCTAAACACACCATGTAGTACATATAAAAAAGGTACCTTATTGTTTACTCTGTTATTAATTTTTTTTTAAACCATTCATGGTATATTTACCTGTTGAAAAAAGAGCCCGGGTTTATGCACTACTTGAAGAAGGATATCCTTCTTGTTATGTAGCAAATAAAGAAAATATTTCACAATCAACAGTTATAAGAATTAAACAACGTAAAGATAAGACTGGTACATTTAAGAATCAACCAAAATCTGGTTGCCCAAGACTCATAACTGACTGTATTGAACGAAATGTTGTACGATTAATTACAACAGGCGAGTGTACAAATGCAGTTGCAATCCAAAAAAAATTAAGAACTGACGATCAAATTGATGTTAGCGAGTGCACAATAAAGAGGACATTACACCGAAATGGTTTGGGTGCACGAGTGAAGTGCAAAAAACCATATCTTAAAAAAACACATAGAATTGCTTGTATGAGGTTCGCAAGAAAATATCAAAAATGGACTATAGAAGACTGGAGCAAAGTAATCTGGTCTGATGAATCAAAATTTATGATTTATGGATCAGATGGAAGGGAATACTGTTGGAAACGACCCAAAGAACCATTACGTGATCATCATGTTAAACCTACAGTCAAATTTGGATGGGGCAATATCATGGTATGGGGATACTTCACATCTGATGGTGTTGGTAACGTTGTCAGAATTTATGGACACATGGATGGGAGTTTATATCGACAAATTTTGGAGGAAGACCTATTAGGAACGCATCTAGTGGCATGGGTTGGATAAAGATAATATCACTTTTCAGCAGGATAATGACCCCAAACACACTGCTCATCTCACAAAACAGTGGTTTAAGGACAATGACATTAGGGTATTAGATTGGCCAGCACAATCTCCGGATTTAAACCCTATTGAGCATCTGTGGAACGAAATTGATTGACGATTAAGGCAACTTGAGACCCCTGTTAAAACTCAGGATCAGTTGTGGGACGCAATCCAAAAAATTTGGGTGGAATTGGGAGTAGATGTTTGTAAGAAGCTAGTAGACACCATGCCAACTCGTATAAATGATGTAATTAAAGCAAAGGGTGGTTATACCAGATGGTAAAAAATAGTTTTTAAAAATTTTAATATTATTGAATTGTTTTTTGTTATATTTTTTTACAAAAATAACTAACGATCAAAAGAAATGCATCACATAAATCATAAAAAATAAATTTTTTAAAAATTTTGGTCTTATTAATAAGCAATAAATTTTATTTTATTGAATCTAATCATTTTCGGGAGTCTAATAAAATTTTTATGTTATGTTGTACATCATGTATCACGAGATATAAAAATTTTAAAATTTTTATTCAGGCGATGCAATACTTTTGATCGCCACTGTATATNAAGAAAACTTCGAAAGGGAACTCGAAGAATTAACTAAATCTTTTTCTCATATAAATACTAGTAAGTATCAACTATATATTACGTTTTATTTGTTTTTTTAATTTTTTGTTTCTGATTAATTATATTAATTTATTTTTTTGTTTAGATGATGATATCGATGAATTCTAAATATTATAAATATTTTATTATTTTTATTTTTATTTATAAATATTTTTGTCAAAATTCAATTAAATTAGTTTGTAAGCCTATTCGAATAACTATAACCATTTTTAATAACTTTTAAAATAAATAAATAAATAATTGTTGCTAATAATTTCATTAATCTATTTTTTTTTTAAATGATAATTGATTAAATAAGAAATGCTTAATATAAAAATTAATTTGATAAATTAAATTTAGTTATCGTAATAAACCTCAGGCTTCGAAGCATATTGTTATATCACAAGCTCACACAATACTACATAAATTTTCTTAACTAAATTGGACCAACAAGATTTTCCATTTTCTTCTTCCAATAGTTGGAATGAACTTTGAAAGAAGGACGTCGGTCGGATTCCTTTTTTTTCGAATTCGATCATTTTCTGTGAATAATGGATGTTAATATGAAGAATAAATTTAATGTAATGTGGAAATCAATAAATCCATATGAATAATAATTTTACCTCAATAAAGGCACGTCTTTCCAACAGCCATCGATAAATCTTGGCACATTTAAAATATAATTCTTGTAGGCGAGATTAACTAATAAATAGTGATAAATAAAAATAAATAAAAATAATAAATAATAAATGATAATAAACAATAAAAAATAACGATAAATAATAAATAACAATCAATAATAATAATACCTAATAATTAAATAATTAAAATAATAATAATTAAAGATTACATACCACAATTCGGACAATTTCATCATATTTTTCAGTAGTCAAATAATAGTGATTTATAAATAATAATTTATTAATTATAATACATAAATTATTGCATAAATAATAATATGTAGAAATAATAAAAAATTATTATATCAAATTATAGTTGAATTAATATGTCAGGTAAAAAATTATTTATTGCAATAATTATATAATCAGTTTCGAAAAACATTATTTTTATTCTTATTTAAATATTTTTTATGATCATTGTCTCTTCATCTGAATTACCATCACTCGTCTTCATCTAAAATTAAATTGTCATCATTCTCATCATCTAAAATTGAATTGCCATTATTCTCATCTTCATCTAATATTAAATTTTTTATCATCTAATATTAAATCTTCATTTTCATCTAATATTAAATTGTTCATATGTTTGCCTTTGTTTAATTTTATATTATTTACAGTGGCGATCAAAAGTATTGCATCACCTGAACAAATTTTTTAAAATTTTAATATCTTGTGATTCCGGGAACACAGTGCTACAATACTTCATTAATAGTTTTGTCAAACCTTATATTTATCCCCTGCATCATCTTTTTTTTATTTATTTTGAAAATTTTTTCGGAAATAAAAATAATGTTCAGAACCCGCGATGCATTTTTTTTGATCGTTTTGAAAAATAAACATAAACAAGATGTACAAAATTTTTTTTCTTCTAAACACACCATGTAGTACATATAAAAAAGGTATCTTATTGTTTACTCTGTTATTAATTTTTTTTTAAACCATTCATGGTATATTTACCTGTTGAAAAAAGAGCCCGGGTTTATGCACTACTTGAAGAAGGATATCCTTCTTGTTATGTAGCAAATAAAGAAAATATTTCACAATCAACAGTTATAAGAATTAAACAACGTAAAGATAAGACTGGTACATTTAAGAATCAACCAAAATCTGGTTGCCCAAGACTCATAACTGACTGTATTGAACGAAATGTTGTACGATTAATTACAACAGGCGAGTGTACAAATGCAGTTGCAATCCAAAAAAAATTAAGAACTGACGATCAAATTGATGTTAGCGAGTGCACAATAAAGAGGACATTACACCGAAATGGTTTGGGTGCACGAGTGAAGTGCAAAAAACCATATCTTAAAAAAACACATAGAATTGCTTGTATGAGGTTCGCAAGAAAATATCAAAAATGGACTATAGAAGACTGGAGCAAAGTAATCTGGTCTGATGAATCAAAATTTATGATTTATGGATCAGATGGAAGGGAATACTGTTGGAAACGACCCAAAGAACCATTACGTGATCATCATGTTAAACCTACAGTCAAATTTGGATGGGGCAATATCATGGTATGGGGATACTTCACATCTGATGGTGTTGGTAACGTTGTCAGAATTTATGGACACATGGATGGGAGTTTATATCGACAAATTTTGGAGGAAGACCTATTAGGAACGCATCTAGTGGCATGGGTTGGATAAAGATAATATCACTTTTCAGCAGGATAATGACCCCAAACACACTGCTCATCTCACAAAACAGTGGTTTAAGGACAATGACATTAGGGTATTAGATTGGCCAGCACAATCTCCGGATTTAAACCCTATTGAGCATCTGTGGAACNAAATTGATTGACGATTAAGGCAACTTGAGACCCCTGTTAAAACTCAGGATCAGTTGTGGGACGCAATCCAAAAAATTTGGGTGGAATTGGGAGTAGATGTTTGTAAGAAGCTAGTAGACACCATGCCAACTCGTATAAATGATGTAATTAAAGCAAAGGGTGGTTATACCAGATGGTAAAAAATAGTTTTTAAAAATTTTAATATTATTGAATTGTTTTTTGTTATATTTTTTTACAAAAATAACTAACGATCAAAAGAAATGCATCACATAAATCATAAAAAATAAATTTTTTAAAAATTTTGGTCTTATTAATAAGCAATAAATTTTATTTTATTGAATCTAATCATTTTCGGGAGTCTAATAAAATTTTTATGTTATGTTGTACATCATGTATCACGAGATATAAAAATTTTAAAATTTTTATTCAGGCGATGCAATACTTTTGATCGCCACTGTATATTATTTCTTTCTAATTCTAAATTATTTTCATTATTTTCAATTAATATATTATTATTGTGCAATCTTTCATTTTGTGAACCATTAAGTGTTTCATTGTTCACATGATTAGGATAATTAGAGTCCGAATTATCTAGTGAGTGTTGTGAGACGTGACTTCTTTTAGATTTATTATTTTGACCACTCTAAATATGAAACTATTAATTATATAATATTAAAAAGTATATTAATATCTGAAATTCAAAATAAAATTCAACCTCTCGGGACCAAGCATTTTTTGCTCTACACTTCATGAAAAAGAGAAAATGATCAAAAAAATAATTATTCATGCATATTAATATTAAATTTATAAATTTAAATTCATGTGATCTAAGAATGTATGGCTAGTAAAAATAAAAAAATAAAAAAATTTATTTTTATAATGTAAAAGGTACAAATATAATTCTAAACATACATCTATTTATTTATACAGTTAAAAATATATCCAAGTTTATATTGATATCATACCTTCTACACTTACTTAATATTATATTATTATTTTTAGTAACCACATTACTTATATTTTTTATATGATATATGAGAAAACAAATTGAACTAGGAAGTGCATGATTTTTAAATCAGGAGAACAAAAAAAAAGAAAATGTATGATATAGTTTTATGTAAAGGTAATACTCTTTACGAAACTAAGTTCTAATTTTGTAATCTTTTTTTTTCGAATGATTTAAGTATTACCGCGCTGCGCTCATGATCACTGAATTAACATAAATATAAAATTATTTCATTGTTTTTCTTTTCCTTTTGGGGAAAAAAGGAAATTTTTACCTTTTTGGGGGAAGATTTTCGGGTGTTGCTCTTCTCCGGAAAAGGTTAAAATTTCCTTCTATATCATTCAAATCTATAAAAGTAAATTTTTCCCTTTTTCGGATTTGAATTGTCGCTCTTCTCTGAAAAAGGGAAAAATTTACTTTTATAGATTTGAATGATATAGAAGGAAATTTTAACCTTTTCCGGAGAAGAGCAACACCCGAAAATCTTCCCCCAAAAAGGTAAAAATTTCCTTTTTTCCCCAAAAGGAAAAGAAAAACAATGAAATAATTTTATATTTATGTTAATTCAGTGATCATGAGCGCAGCGCGGTAATACTTAAATCATTCGAAAAAAAAAGATTACAAAATTAGAACTTAGTTTCGTAAAGAGTATTACCTTTACATAAAACTATATCATACATTTTCTTTTTTTTTGTTCTCCTGATTTAAAAATCATGCACTTCCTAGTTCAATTTGTTTTCTCATATATCATATAAAAAATATAAGTAATGTGGTTACTAAAAATAATAATATAATATTAAGTAAGTGTAGAAGGTATGATATCAATATAAACTTGGATATATTTTTAACTGTATAAATAAATAGATGTATGTTTAGAATTATATTTGTACCTTTTACATTATAAAAATAAATTTTTTTATTTTTTTATTTTTACTAGCCATACATTCTTAGATCACATGAATTTAAATTTATAAATTTAATATTAATATGCATGAATAATTATTTTTTTGATCATTTTCTCTTTTTCATGAAGTGTAGAGCAAAAAATGCTTGGTCCCGAGAGGTTGAATTTTATTTTGAATTTCAGATATTAATATACTTTTTAATATTATATAATTAATAGTTTCATATTTAGAGTGGTCAAAATAATAAATCTAAAAGAAGTCACGTCTCACNATCGCGAAGGCAAAATTATAAATTTAATGTTATTAGATTCATTTAGATTAAAAATTAAATCTATTAATAAAAACTATCATCTAATAGCTAAAAGAATCTAATAATGTTAAAAAAAAATTTTCGTCTCTCGCGGAACGTAGCGCAGATCGCGGAGACGAAATTATTATTATTTTTTTTTTGCTTTTTATTAATATCTCTATCTATCTTTCACCCTCTATTACTATCCTATTTTACTTCCTTATAATTTTATCCTATAAGATTGTAATAAGATATTATTGTTAACATCTTGATATATATTTTTTTCAATGAGTAAAATCAAAATTTTCTTTTTTATTTTTTTAATAATACTGAAAAAAATTAATAATATTTCAATAACAATTCCAGTTTTTATAAAATTAAAATCTATTAATACAATGCAATAAAATAAAAAACTATTTAATGATATTAACAAGAGGTCTAGATTTGGGGTGCTTTATGCTTATGGCATTTAATTTAAATAAAAAGATCTAAAAATTGAATGATTTTAAAAACAATCAATCTTTTGTTCAAAATATTAAAAAATATAAATCATTGAATGTCTGCAAAATTATAAACCAAAAGGAAGTCCAATTTATATGCAATTTCATAACAATTTCTTAATAAATTCTTTTTAAATTATATTTATATACTTCTGATCTGAAGATTTATATTCTTGATTTTCCAGATGCAGATGGAAAAAGAAATTTAATCAATTTAATTATCTTATTTTAATATAGTAATTTTCAATGCCACACACAGATATGAATTTCTGGAACTCATTTGATCATATTTTAATTTAATATTTAATAAATTAATGTGAAATTTTATGAGAAAGTTCTGAAGGCAGATTACAACTTTTATTAATTATCAATACCAATATTGAATATTTAAAACAGCTGACATGTAAAATTTCATTTGAATAATTTGTTTAATTTTAAATCTATTTAACTATACTTTTATTTAATAAATATAAAATTATCTCTTGAATACAAATTAAATTAATAGAATTTATACAAATATTTATAATATATTATTTAAAATAATTAATTGAATTAATATAATTAATCATGAAATGAAAAATGAACAGAATAAAATATATAATTGAAACTTTTAATTCTTCAAAGATTGATTCATTTACAGATTTTAGAAGATTTAAAAAATTAAAAAGTCTACTGACATAATTGCCTGTGGATATATTTGTTATTAGTTTTTTGTATCATTTGTTATTTAATTTTTGAAAATTCTTCTGCTTTTAAAATTCAACCACAATTTCACCAGTATCTTTCAAATCATTATTTAATGTATTTTTCTACATTTTTTTCAATTAATTATTATCTAGATTCCAGAATGAAAATCAAATAATAATGAATTTTTAACATAATCCAATATATTTATTAAGATAATCAGTATAAAAATTATATCAAAACTATCTTTTGCCATTTCTTTAACACCTTTTATCATAATATATCAATTCTATTACTTTCCATGCATCTACATTTAGTTGAGAAACTTGAATAAATTTATCTACTGCTTCATCAAATCATTAGCTAAGCAATCAACAGCAATTGTTGAATATTTACATGTACAATTATTCCTTTCACAAATGGACACCAATTAATAATATTAGTGTTTCACCCATCAAGGATATATATCTGGTAAAATTATTATTTCAATAACTTGGAAAATTATATATATAAAAATAAATAATTTTTTCAAGGCATATACAGCTAATATTTTCTCAGGATTATCAAAAAAATTACACCTAAACATAAACAAAGTAAGCAAATATAAATTAGCACATTAGTTTTAAATTATTTTCTTGAATATTAATATATAATTTATGATAGTTTATTATTCTCAAACATTTATAAAATATAATTACAAAATATTTACTCATATTTTAAGGATGCTGAAGGTAATAATTAATTACAAGTTTTCTCAATTTACAAAGATGTTTTAATTTCAGAATTGTATTTGCTTTCTGTAATTCAAGAATAATTTTTCTTAATTTGAGAAAAATAAAAATTGCAGCAGAAATACAAGAAATCAAAACTATTACATCTATTCCTATTCTATCCAAAAACAAATTTTGGTGAAAGTAGAAGCAATACTTGAACTAGAAGTAATAATAATAATTCCATTATAGTGAATGTCAAGATTTGGAATCCAAATGTCAATTTATATAATAAAAATATGCTTCTAACTCCAAGTCACATTTATCTTATTTGTATGTCAGTAATGTCAGAAAGTAATATTATTCAATTGATTCCCACTTTTTTTGTGTTTTTTCTCATCCATTTATTTTTCATGACTATATGAATGTTAGTTAATGATTTATATGGTTAAAAATGAGATAAGATATGAGTAATCAGAAGCAAGTGTAATTTTATTTGTTATGTGCCTCCAATTAGATAAATCATATGGTGTTTTATTGGATAATTCTCCAATACAAATCACAAATAAAACTGTAAAATGGTTGAAATAAAAAAAATTAAAACATTAGACTGGCAGTAATTCTTCTGACCTTAACCCCATAGAAAACTGGAAATTGTTAAAGGACAATATTCTGAAACAAAAATTTTCCAATAACTATAGATGAAGAGTGATCAAAATTTAATGATTCAATTCTTATGAAGGTTGTGGACTCAATTCCACAAAGAATTGAAACAGTATTGGATACAAAGGGAGGCCAACTAAGTATTAGATATAAATTATGTAGATTTTTATTTTAATAAAAAAAATAGCAATACTTTCTGACACAACTGTAAAATCATTGATTATTGCACTAATATATATTTAACAGTGTAGAATTTATAGCAGTTTAATGCATAAAATTGAAATAATTAATAATAAGCAAAATAATTTAAATGGGAGATAATATTTAATATAAATCATCCCTCTAACAAATAATTTAAAAAGTTATTTATTAATGATAAACTTTGAAACTATCTTTACTCGGATATAAAATATTTTTTTAGATCAAGTGTTAGCATAATTCTAACAATTATGTAGATGATCATTTTCAGAATTATTGATGCAAAAATTTTGTATCAATGTACTAAATATTTATTGATTTTTAATGATAGAAGTAATATGAAATTGTATTTCTTCATAATTTTAAATTACTAAATTAATTTAATATTCATCAAATTTTCAAGACTTAAATGAAATTTTCTGCATATATTCTGTTTTTAAATATTCAGTACAGTATCAGCCTTCAAAACTTTAGATTTTCACATTAATATTCATTAAAATACTATTAATTTGAGAAATTCATGCATGAATGGATCAAATAAATAAAGATCCAATGCTAAAATTTAATAATTAATCAAAAATTCTATTTGACAAAAATAAGAATATAAATATTTTGATGCATGTATTCATATTTATCTAAAAATTCATCACAAAATTGCAATAATTTATATTCTTTAATTTGGACAAGTACAAAGAGTGCATTTGATAAGTATTGGAGATTTCTTAAACATAATCTTTTAAAAGAAGGATATTTTAAAAAATTCAATTTGTTTTATTTTTTTTTGTTTAAATTAAATTAAATATTATAAACAAAAAGCGCCCCCAACATAGACCACTTGTTAATTTAATAAATAATTTAATAAAATAGTTTATTTTAATTTTTTTTGTTTGTTATAAAATAAATTAATTTTACCTATTAAATCTTTCTTCGAATAATTTAAGTATTACCGCGCCGCGTTCATGATCACTGATAAAATATAAAATTTGATTTAATTTTTTTTATATAAATTAATTTAATAAAATAATTTTTGAATTAATTTTTTTATTTACTTATTATAAAATAAATTAATTTTACCTATTGTTGATTGAACTAGCCAGACTATTATTATTGAATTGAATGGTAAATTGTGGGAACTAAAAGATTTTTGGATGTAAGGCACCAAACCGCAATTAAAAAAATAAAATAAAAGTCATAAAATTAAGTTGTATTGCGAACATGAATTTTTTTTATTTTTTTTTGTCCGTCTATTCAATTATATCCTCAGATGTTGTGCATCTCTCTCTATCAGTGATGTTCAAATGTGCTTTCAACGAAATTTTATTGGAATTGGAAGTTCCATTGGAACAAATTGGAAGTATTCGAAGATTTTGATCTTCCAATGTCTCATGTGCATTGGAAACTTCCAATTAAATACCTTTGGCTATTGGATATAATAATTGGACTTCCAATACTTCTTTTTTTTATTAAAATATCAAAACCAAGAACCCATCAGCTTACCAAGTATATAAAAGTTCTTGGGAAACAAAATTCATTTAATACTTATGCAGCATGTATTGGATGTATTGAAAAAATTGATAAAGATGAAATTTCAAAAAATACATTTACAAATAAAAAACCTCAAGTTAAAAATCATTTAAAAAATTGTCTACATTTTTTAGAAAAATTGGAAGCAAAGAAGAAGTTAATGATATTATCAATTTAACAGATAATGAACAAGAAAAAAATAATAAATGTCAAAAAGTTGACTCTAATTTTGAATTTTTAAATTTGTACCGAATTTATATAATAATCAATAGAAGAAAATTCAGTAAAATCATTTGAATTATCTGTTTTAGTATTATCATCCAAACATCTATCGTCAATTGGAACAAATGAAATTACAAGTAGCTTTATTCATAAATTTACTAAAAAAGAGATTTCAAAATTTGAACATTTTCTACTTAGAATGACTGTAGCAAATGGTTTTGCATTTCAATGAATTGAACATCTAGTCATTTTGGAGTTTTTTGAATTTTTAAGTCCACTTTTAGCTTTATCAAAAAGAAAAACTTTACCTAACTGTATATTAAACAAAGAAATATCTGAATAAGAAACATTACAAAATGAAAAAATTAATTAATGATAAATTTGTTGTAATTTTAGCATTTGATAGTTGGAAAAATATTATAAATCAACATATATTTGGTTCATTATTTATAACATCTTCAGGGGAAGTTTTAATATGGAATGCTTGAGACATAAGTAGTGAACATGAAAGATTAATTTCAAAAATAAAAGGTCTAATTGAAGAAATTAATTATTTGGATATCAAGCTTAATGCAATAGTGTCTGATAGTGCAGAAACGAGGTAATAATAAACAAATATTATTAATTATTTTTATAAAAATATCTTATATATAGATGTCATCTTTGATTAGAATATCCAGAAATTATTTTCCTTCCTTGCATCGCAAATCAATGTCAATTAGCAATTGGTAATTTATTCAAAACATCTTCAATTTTAAGAACTGCATCAAGTAAAGTAATTATGATTTCTGCTTTTTTTAAAAATGCAAATGATAGTTATTTCATTGGTAAATTACGTGATATTCAAAAAGAATTCTATCACAAATATTATTCAATTATGGTTCCTGCTGAGACATGTTGGAACAGCTATTATTTTTGTTTTAAAAGTCTTATTAGATCTAAACAAGCTTTATGTGTAAGTACATATTTTAATTATTTTTTGAATAATTCTTTTATATTTATTTTTAATTAACATTTAATTAATTTTTTAGAATTTAGCAATTCATAATAATGAGTGTCCACAAAATTCAGAAAATAACAAACTTTATTTAAATTTATGTAGCTCTTTGTGAAATATTGCTTAATAATGACTGGTGGGAAGCAATTGAATGTTTGCAAAATATTTTATTACCTTATTGCGGTATTTTGAATAAGCTCCAATGTGATAAAGCACGTCCTTTTGAAATACTTCATGCTCTTGGTTATTTAGTTCATTTTTGGAAACAATATTCAGATCAAGATTTAGGTAAACACATGATTAATAAATTGGAAAAATGATGGAATCAATGGAAGTAACCTTTATTTTTACTTTCTTTTATACTTCATCCAAAATATTATTTTGCATATTTTAATAATAATTTATCATTTGTTTCGATGGGACGATATATGACATATTATTACAAAGCATGATTTAAAAAGAGACCACTATGATTATTGTTGGAATTTTGAAGATTTTCATCAAAAAGTTGAACCATTTAATGATGAAACATTTGAACAATTTGGAGATGACATTTTTAAATTTTGGAGATATGTTGAAGATAATTTTAAAGAACTGGCTGCTGTTGCCTTAAAGATTTTTAGCATATGTATAAATGCAGCTTCCATGAAGCAAATGTGGTCATATATGGGTTTTTTGCATACAATTCGCCATAATTGATTATCTGTAAGTTTAATTTTTTTTTTAATTATTAATATTTGATTTAATACATTTTATTTAATATTTAATTAATGTTAAGCATTTATTTTTTCAATTATATGTTTATTAAATTAATTAATCTTTCATTTAATATTAATAGTATGATAAAATACTATCTATAAGTCATCAACCAATTTTTCACTAAGAGAAAAAGAATTACAACAAAATTATACACAATTTTTAGACAGTAACGCTGTTACCAGATAAATCTCAAATCTCAATAATAATAATAATAATAGTATAGGAATAATTACGTAGAATAATTGCACGGATTTTTATTTCAAATAAAATGTGTTACACAAATCTTTAGAGTTATTGCACAACAATGAATTTTCTTTAATAATTATCTTTGTAATAAATTATTAAATTGATATTGTTGCAATAAGTATACTCAAAGATGAGTATTGTTATTTTATTTTATTTTTTAAAAAGAAAAATAATTAAAATAATAATGAACATCTGTCATATGCTATTCCAATGATTCCATAGTCTTAAAAAATAAATAAATAATAATACTTATTTCTTCTTTTCTCCTTTAAGAAAATAATTGAATAGCAATAAAAATAGTCTAATTAATTCCATATTCCTAAAGGAGAGAAGAGGTAAGTATCATTTTTTTTTTTAATATTTTTTTTAAAAATAAAAATAAAAGCACCGACACGATGGGGTAAGTATTTTGATTTGATTTTTTTTTTAAAAAAAATAGAAATGATCCTTCACCACCATATTCCTAAAAGAAGAGAAGAGGGATGTATCATTTCTTTTTTTTTTTTTAATTTTTTTTTTTAAAAAAAAATATAAAAATAGATACCTTCATCGCCATAGTATCATTTTTCTTTTTTATTTTATTTTATTTTTTTTTGAAAAAAAAATAGATCCTTCACACCTACCCAACTAATTCCGTATTCCTAAAGGAGAGAGAAGTAAGTATTGTTTTACTTTTTTTATTTTAATCTTTAAAAAAAAAAATAGATACTTTCATCACCGTACATCTGCCTAACCGATTCCATATTCCTAAAAGGAGAGAAAAAATAAGTATATTCTTTTTTTTAAAATAAAAATAAAAATAGATACCTTCGCCGCNCAATAAGTATACTCAAAGATGAGTATTGTTATTTTATTTTATTTTTTAAAAAGAAAAATAATTAAAATAATAATGAACATCTGTCATATGCTATTCCAATGATTCCATAGTCTTAAAAAATAAATAAATAATAATACTTATTTCTTCTTTTCTCCTTTAAGAAAATAATTGAATAGCAATAAAAATAGTCTAATTAATTCCATATTCCTAAAGGAGAGAAGAGGTAAGTATCATTTTTTTTTTTAATATTTTTTTTAAAAATAAAAATAAAAGCACCGACACGATGGGGTAAGTATTTTGATTTGATTTTTTTTTTAAAAAAAATAGAAATGATCCTTCACCACCATATTCCTAAAAGAAGAGAAGAGGGATGTATCATTTCTTTTTTTTTTTTTAATTTTTTTTTTTAAAAAAAAATATAAAAATAGATACCTTCATCGCCATAGTATCATTTTTCTTTTTTATTTTATTTTATTTTTTTTTGAAAAAAAAATAGATCCTTCACACCTACCCAACTAATTCCGTATTCCTAAAGGAGAGAGAAGTAAGTATTGTTTTACTTTTTTTATTTTAATCTTTAAAAAAAAAAATAGATACTTTCATCACCGTACATCTGCCTAACCGATTCCATATTCCTAAAAGGAGAGAAAAAATAAGTATATTCTTTTTTTTAAAATAAAAATAAAAATAGATACCTTCGCCGCCGTACGCTTGCCCAATCGATTCTGTATTCCTAAAGGAAAGAAGTAGATATCGTTTTCTTTTTTTTAAAAAAAAAATAAAAAAAGATTCTTCGCTGCCATATGTCCGCCCGACCCATTTTCCTAAAGGAGAGAAGAAGTATCATTTTCCTTTTTTTTATGTTAATTTTTTTTAAAAAAAAATAAAATAAAGATAGATACATCCATCCAAAGATTCTTCGCTTTTATATGTCCGTTTTCCTAAAGAAGAGTATAAGTAAGTATCATTTTTTTCTTTTTTTTTTATTTTAATTTTTTTTAAAAAAATAAATAAAAATAAATACCTTCGCCATCCAACCATCCATCCAAAGATTCTTCGCTGTTATATGCCCGCCCAACCGATTCCATTTTCCTAAAGGAGAGAAGAAGTATCATTTTTCTCTTTTTTTATTTTAATCTTTTTTTAAAAAAAAATAAAATAAAAATAAACACCTTCGCCATCCAGATCTGAACAAATATCTGAGGATATATCCGAAAAAATTACCCGTATACCAAAGAACCAATCCGGATCCCACCACTACTTTTTTTAAGTATTACCGCGCCGCGCTCATGATCACTGAATTAATTTAATAAATAATTTAATAAAATAATTTTTTTTAATTTATTATAAAATAAATTAATTTTACCTATTAAATCTTTCTTCGAATAATTTAAATATTACCGCGCCGCGCTCATGATCACTGATAAAATTTGATTATAAAATAAAATAATTTTACCTATTGTTGATTGAACTAGCCGGACTATTATTATTGGATTGAATGGTAAATTATGGGAACTAAAAGATTTTGAATATCTGATGGATGTAAGGACATCAAACCACAAATAAAAAAATAAAATAGAAATCATAAAATTAAGTTGTGAAAACTTTTATAAATTGACATTTCGTATTGCAAACATGAATTTTTTTTTATTTTTTTTGTCCGTCTATCCAATTATATGTGCATCTCTATAAATAAAAATCATCATATACGGTAATTTTATCCTATTCTCAAAAAATCGGCTGACCTATACGACTTTTAAGTGGCTATTATCTGTAAAAATTCTAGATTGTTATGATAACCATGTTTTTTTATTTAAGTGACCATTGTTCCTTCCACTTTTACTGCTATTTTTATTTTTATTTTTATTTTTACTTTTATTTTTTACTCTTTTCTATTCTATTTATATTTTTTTTTGTTTCGAATATATTTTTAATAGTTTTAGATGCATTTGTATTTAATTTATGTATACATAATAAAATATTATTTTTAGTAGAATTTAATATTACTTTTATTTTTAAATATCAAATATACTTAATAGTTTTAAATTTATATTTTGAGATTTGTATCAAATTATAAATTTATATAAATAAAATAAATAAATATTATTTTTAGTAGAATATAAATGTATATATAAAATAAATGGTGCATAATACTTTATTTGGCAAATTTTTAAGAAAAGAAATTGTTTATTATTATGTAGCATTGCTTTTTATTAAAAATAAAAAAAAAAGATATCCGGATTTGGGTCATACAAGCAATCTCAAAATCGTTGTTGTACAAATGCATGCAAAACTAAATTTATTTGATAATGTGATCGTTGGCAATATTTTTTTTTAGATTTTAAAGAAACGAAGAAGTTATGGAAAGAAATGAAGAAATAAAAGATACTGGAGAAACAGAAGAAATGGAAGTTAAAGAAATAGAAGAAATGAAAGAAACAAGAAAAACGGAAGAAATGAAAAATATTAGAGAAACAAAAGAATTGGAAGAATCGGAAAATTTGGAAAAGTAGGCATATTGTTATAATAAGCTTATTTTACAACTATAATTTATTACCTATAATAATTTGGATATTTAAAATTATTTTCCTAATCAATTATAAACTAATAAATACAATATAAATTATATTACAGTTTGTAAATATTTAGATTCATAATTATTGAAATCAATGTTTCAATTTAATTAATTTAATTAATTTAATTCAAAATCATATAAACTAATAGTTAGTGAGTATTTAGATTCATAATTATTGAAATCAATGTTTCAATTTAATTAATTTAATTCAATATCATATAACAATTCTCTAATCAATTATCATAAAATAATCAATATAAATTCTATTACAGCGAGTGAGTATTTAGATTCATAATTATTGAAATCAATGTTTCAATTTAATTAATTTAATTCAATATCATATAACAATTCTCTAATCAATTATCATAAAATAATCAATATAAATTCTATTACAGCGAGTGAGTATTTAGATTCATAATTATTGAAATCAATGTCTCAATTTAATTAATTTAATTCAATATCATAAACTAATCAATATAAATAGTCTGTGAGTATTTAGATTCTTAATTATTGAAATCAATGTTTCAATTTAATTAATTTAATGCAATATCATATAACAATTCTCTAATCAATTATCATAAAATAATCAATATAAATTCTATTACAGCGAGTGAGTATTTAGATTCATAATTATTGAAATCAATGTCTCAATTTAATTAATTTAATTCAATATCATAAACTAATCAATATAAATAGTCTGTGAGTATTTAGATTCTTAATTATTGAAATCAATGTTTCAATTTAATTAATTTAATGCAATATCATATAACAATTCTCTAATCAATTATCATAAAATAATCAATATAAATTCTATTACAGCGAGTGAGTATTTAGATTCATAATTATTGAAATCAATGTCTCAATTTAATTAATTTAATTCAATATCATAAACTAATCAATATAAATAGTCTGTGAGTATTTAGATTCTTAATTATTGAAATCAATGTTTCAATTTAATTAATTTAATGCAATATCATATAACAATTCTCTAATCAATTATCATAAACTAATCAATATAAATTATATTACAGCGAGTGAGTATTTAGATTCATAATTATTGAAATCAATGTTTCAATTTAATTAATTTAATTCAATATCATAAACTAATCAATATAAATAGTCTGTGAGTATTTAGATTCTTAATTATTGAAATCAATGTTTCAATTTAATTAATTTAATTCAATATCATATAACAATTCTCTAATCAATTATCATAACTAATCAATATAAATTATATTACAGCGAGTGAGTATTTAGATTCATAATTATTGAAATCAATGTTTCAATTTAATTAATTCAATTCAATATCATATAACAATTCTCTAATCAATTATCATAAACTAATCAATATAGATAGTCAGTGAGTATTTAGATTCATAATTATTGAAATCAATGTTTCAACTTAATTAATTTAATTCAATATCATATAACAATTCTCTAATCAATTATCATAATAAATAGTCAGTGAGTATTTAGATTCATAATTATTGAAATCAATGTTTTAATTTAATTAATTTAATTAATTTAATTCAATATCATATAACAATTCTCTAATCAATTATCATAAACTAATAGTCTGTGAGTATTTAGATTCATAATT